>BPLS01020381.1:0-11601 GCA_019656275.1 Rhododendron kiyosumense | reverse complement strand
GGGAGAAATTTCTCATTGTTGAGGAAACGAATGTGGAGGTAGACTTCTTGAATGCTCTGCTGAATGAGCAGGATGAGAAGCATGTGAATAGACGTGAAAGGTTGTCTCCTTCCTTTGAGGAGATACCATCCATAGAAGTTTTGAATAATCAAAAAGTCTCAGCTCTTGATGCTACCACCCCTCCCATTACGTCTCCCCTAATGCAAGAGCTTCTCAAAGTCGAAGTGATTGATTTTCTTGGTGTTGATGAATTTGACTCGGTTTATTATCCTTATATTGTGGATTTTGTCAACTCTTTGAAAATTGATCTAATTTGGGCTATTCACTTGGTGGCACTTAAATTTTTGAAACGAATTCGACAATTGCTTTACTCCAAGTATCTATTTTTGTGGCATGGACGGATTCAATTTTTGAGGCAGAGTATAGAGTGCAGTGCTATGTTCATCTTATTAGCTCTTGTTGGCACAATCAATATTCGAAATCCACGTTTGGCTGAAGACGTTTGAACTAGGCATTCCAAATTTTTTGTTTTTCTCTTTTCTTTTCCTCTTTTGATGGTCTGGTATAGCCACCTGTTTCTCACTTGGGAAATGGGGAGAAAAGTAGTACCCGTGTAATCGCGTGAAGATTTGGTTGTGTTTTACTTTCGGTTACTTTTGAGCCCGGATAACATGAGCCGGGTGGTTCTAATGTCCTTTGTCTCTTAGTAGGTAGTTCGGGCTTAAGTCTTTTACAGGGTATACGTGCTACCACGCCAGCCTTGGTGGATTGGATCTACCGCCGGAGTGATTGCGGCATTCAGGAGCCCTAAGCATGGGTGCGATTGCGTGTCGCGGTTGTTAGTCCAACAAAGCTCTGGCCATGATCCTGTGTGACTAGCTATGGTTCCATTGGAAGAACCGAAGGAGTTGACCTTGGAAGCCGTTCGGATGACGAAAAGAGCCGGTGACGCCAAAGCCTCTAACTTGGTCGAGGTATACGGGGGTTGACATTCCCTCGGAGGTACGATTTTTTGTTCTTTCCCTCTCAATACTGTTGTTCTCCATGCTATGAGGACATAGCTCATTTCAAGTTGGGGGGAGAGATATATATATGCTATATATATGCTTTTATTGTTTTGGTAGAAAAATTTTCGTTTTTATTAGTGCAATCCTTCCGTAGTACATAGCTTTTGATATAACACAACTTGGCACATGCTCATTAAGTTCGTAAGTGGCAAGAGTTTGATGTAATCTTGAGTGTTTCTCTACATTGTAACTCATTTGCATGATTCAAGGATGAATGATCTAGGTGTTGAGTGTGTTATTAAGTAAGTTTTATCCATATCCCGTCATTTTTATCTAATACTCTTAGTTTAGGTGCATAATCTCATGTTCATGCCTAGTTGTGTTTTGATATCTATGTTGAATCGTTACGGAATCTATGGCGTACTTAGGAAGTGATACAAGGCAATCTTTCTTTGATTAAACCACAAAAGTGTCCCCTCGTCCTATTTTGTATCCTAGTCCGTGTCTTACGTTTTTCTCATTAACCTAGGGATCCGGATGTTCGAAGGGTGGTTTGGTAGGTGTGATACAATGTTGCAAGTGGTTTGGAGGTGTTTCGGGTGAATTACAAGTGGTCAAGGCATGAAAGAGCCAAGGAAATAGTTTCTGCAGGAAACCAGAAAATGGTATCAATGCCTCAAAAACTTGGTATTGGTACTATTTAGATCCAGTGGCAGACAGTTAGATTGGTACCAATACCTCAAAATTGTGGTACTGGTACCAAGTGCATTTCGACAAATCTCAAGGCATTTTAAAGGCACGATTTTGGCTATTATATTTCAAACCCCTTGGCTCCCTCTCTCTCTATTCCTCCATACCCACGAACCAAAATCCCCATAACCACAAAAAAAAATCCACCAAATCTCATCTCAATCTCCTACAGAATCTTCAAACCCTCCATCAATTACAATGTTCTCCAAGGCTTCCAATGGGTTTTCAAGTTTCAAGCCCTAATTCCAAGACGAAGCAGGGTCTGAAAGAGAAGAAAGGACAGCATGCTGAATAAACTCTTCTGTCAGAACGTGGCTATTCTTAAATGTTTATGGAAAGGTGAGGAGAAGAGGAAGAAAGATAAAAAGGAAAGGAGGCAACTTACTAGTAAGTGTTGCAAGTTTTTGTAAGGCCGGCAAGTGGCCTTTGACTTGGAAATTTTTGTGTCGGTGGCGGTCAAGGGTAGATAACCAAGCTAGATATGGCCGCCACCTGTTTTGCTAACCGTTCTTTGTTAACCAAGGTCATTATATGCTAATGAAGTCCTTAGTTGATCCTTAGTACGTCTTGATTCCATGTTGATTCAAAATTTGATGTTTAGCATAGTTAGTTTGTGGCATGCTTTTCTTTCGTAAATCAAGTTTTTAGTTGTTTAGTTATCATTTCTGTTTTTGGTGCTCTCCACATATGAGGCGTAGCATTTTTGTTCACTATTGCCTACTTTTCGAGCACCTTTTGTGGGATATGGCTGCTAGTGGGTGCGTGTGTTTGCGATGTTGGCGTATCCTCTCTTTTGATGTAAATACAAGCCTTTTGTTACTTGCTTGGGACATGTTTCATACTTAGTTATTCTTCTTGTATCTAGCTGTGAGTTGTGGTATAGATGAACCGTGATTTTTGAACTCTTGCTAGTTTGGATACTGTATGAGCATGTTCCTTAGTTGTGTTATCGGAAGGATTGTTAAAGTTTTTCAATTGTTAAGTTTTTAAGTTTTAGGTTTTGTTTGCTAGGGACTAGCAAAGTTCAAGTTGGGGGGCGTGATGAGCACCCAATAATGCAGATATTTGGTGCGACTAGTCCCGTAGTATGTTGGTTTAACTTGTATTTATTTAGCTTTTATAATGTTATTGCACGTAAGGTATTTTTGTGCGTGTTTCAGGTAAAACATGCTTAAATTGAGGTTTTGAATGCCAATCAAGTTTCGGGATGGAACCAAGTGTTCAAGTGCCCGGCGGCATACATTTCATTGTCACCGGAGCCTAACGGTGTTGCAAGAAGCTTCGGTGGACGGCCGGTGGTCTAATATGACATGGAGCGAGCCAAAGCTCATGAAGCAAGGCAAGTGCATGGAGGATGGCCATCGAGGGCATCCAAGAGTCCAAAGCCACAAGGCATACCTCCGCCAAGTCCCATTGATCATGTAACGAAGCATTGGAGGGCCGTCGGGGCGCCACAAGGCATGATGGCCCAAGCTGACCCTGTTCTGCAGTTTTCACACAGAGGTACCAATACCTCGTTTTTGAGCTATTGGTACCATCTTGCCGAATTGGAAGACAGTTTAGTTGGTACCAATACCTCGTTTTTGAGCTATTGGTACCAATGCCCGTAGTGCAGATTTTTGTTAACTTTTCCAACTTTCTATATATGGAAAGTTTCTACTTCTAGTATGTTTTGGGGATATTTTGGGGGCCTTTTGGTCCATTGTAAGGCTGATTTTACAACCTCTATAAATAGGTTTGTATGCCATTTATAGTTAGATATAGGCCATTAGTTAGTTTTAGGCCTTAGTTTCTTTCTTGCTTTCCTAGGAACTCCATAGCTTTGTTTCAAGCTTTTGCATTCAATTCCTCAACAACTCAAGTAAGTTATGGTTAGATGTTAAATTCTCGAGTGTTAATGTTGTAGTTACAAGTTTGGTCTTTATATAAATCAAGTTTATTTTCGTTTTTATCGGCTAAACATGTTTTCTTCCTTAAGCAAGCTTTCTAGTCTTTTCATTATGTTTGAGTAGTCTTTTAGGCTCGGCCATGGGGTGATTAACACCTCGTGACTTATGTTTATCTTGCCTTTCTCAACTCAAGACTTGAGGTTTGGTTTGGAAATGTGCGTGGTTCGCCTTTTATGTAACAAAACTTGTCGATGTTAACCTCCGGTGATCATATGCTCGCTCATATGGTTCCGAGAGCTATGTCTCGCCTCGTGTTTGCCAAAAGAACCAAAGAACTTGCTCGCTTTCCAAACTATGCTTCTAGTTCTTGACTTTGATATTTGGTTTGAATTCAAGTCTTGGCGTTGTTAATCTCCGGTGATCATGTGCTAGCTCACATGGTTCCGAGAGCGATGTCACGCCTTGTGTTTAGCTTGTTATTCAAACTCTATATCAAGTCTAATCATTTTCACCGCTAAACCTTCCGGTTGATAGCCTAAGCCGTGCGATTCAACCGTGTTTTCATCGAGAAAGGTTGGATGGCCTAAGTTATGGGTGTTAGGAGCTTCTAGGCCTTGCCGCTTGTTTAATCTAGTAAAAACTTATTTTCTAGTCTTTTCATAAGAGTATTTCTTACCTTACAAAGGAAAACCAAAAGTTGGCCGCCTAAACGCCGGAAACCTTACATCTACAATCCGAACAAGCTATATTCGAGCTCCCTGTGGATCGACTCGGACTTTCTCACTATACTATGCAAATCTTTAGTTGTAGTCCGGTAAATAAATAATTGAATTTGACGGCCGTTTGGTAAACTTCAACGACTACCGAAAGGGTTGCAATCAAATTTTGGCGCCGTTGCCGGGGATTCTTAATATAGCTTATTTGGAGGTTCGACAAACCACTGTAAGTACTCCGTTTTTGTTTTTCCTTTGTGTAATTTGAACTCGATTTAGCGGATACCTCTAACTGAGCCACCAATTCGACTTGAGGTGTAACGAAGCTAAATTGAGCATCAATTGCCTTTTATTGCTTTTTATCTATATAACGTGGTGGTGGCTTAACCCCACGGAACTGTTTTGAGAAAGAGGTGGCGGCATAGCCCCTCTAGCCTGTTTACTTTATGTCTTATCTATCTAATAGAATGGCGGCGGCAAATTGGGAAACCCCCCACAAAACTCTGCGAGATTACCTATGTCCCAATCAAATTTTCACACCCCCATGCATAGCTACTCATAATGCCAATATTTTTAAAAGTCGTATGACCATTAACAATTGGTTTGATCTCAAGAACCAAATTCAAACTTTTGCTGAAAGAGAGAATGAGTCTTTTTATGCATGTTGGGAAAGATACAAGGATTTACTCATTAAGGTCCCGAATCATGGCTTTGAAAATTTCGAAATTGCTAACTATTTTTATGATGGACTTTCTCACAAGAGTCAACGGTTCTTAAACATAATATGCGATGACAAACTTTTTGAAAAAGAACCAGCTCAAGCCTTAGATTTCTTTGATCATTTGGCTGAAACTTTGCAATCTAAGGTTTTTGTTCAACATTGTCAAGAGTCCAATTCAAATGCCATGGAAGAGGATATTGAACCGCCTATCTTTGTTGAAGATGAAAGTTTAGATTTTGACAACTCCTCAGAGTCTGAATGGGGTGATGTGCCAGATGTTGAGCTTGATGTCCAGTGTTCTCCCCCTGTGGATTCCTCTCTGTGTGACTATCTAAGGGAGAAATTTCTCATTGTTGAGGAAACGAATGTGGAGGTAGACTTCTTGAATGCTCTGCTGAATGAGCAGGATGAGAAGCATGTGAATAGACGTGAAAGGTTGTCTCCTTCCTTTGAGGAGATACCATCCATAGAAGTTTTGAATAATCAAAAAGTCTCAGCTCTTGATGCTACCACCCCTCCCATTACGTCTCCCCTAATGCAAGAGCTTCTCAAAGTCGAAGTGATTGATTTTCTTGGTGTTGATGAATTTGACTCGGTTTATTATCCTTATATTGTGGATTTTGTCAACTCTTTGAAAATTGATCTAATTTGGGCTATTCACTTGGTGGCACTTAAATTTTTGAAACGAATTCGACAATTGCTTTACTCCAAGTATCTATTTTTGTGGCATGGACGGATTCAATTTTTGAGGCAGAGTATAGAGTGCAGTGCTATGTTCATCTTATTAGCTCTTGTTGGCACAATCAATATTCGAAATCCACGTTTGGCTGAAGACGTTTGAACTAGGCATTCCAAATTTTTTGTTTTTCTCTTTTCTTTTCCTCTTTTGATGGTCTGGTATAGCCACCTGTTTCTCACTTGGGAAATGGGGAGAAAAGTAGTACCCGTGTAATCGCGTGAAGATTTGGTTGTGTTTTACTTTCGGTTACTTTTGAGCCCGGATAACATGAGCCGGGTGGTTCTAATGTCCTTTGTCTCTTAGTAGGTAGTTCGGGCTTAAGTCTTTTACAGGGTATACGTGCTACCACGCCAGCCTTGGTGGATTGGATCTACCGCCGGAGTGATTGCGGCATTCAGGAGCCCTAAGCATGGGTGCGATTGCGTGTCGCGGTTGTTAGTCCAACAAAGCTCTGGCCATGATCCTGTGTGACTAGCTATGGTTCCATTGGAAGAACCGAAGGAGTTGACCTTGGAAGCCGTTCGGATGACGAAAAGAGCCGGTGACGCCAAAGCCTCTAACTTGGTCGAGGTATACGGGGGTTGACATTCCCTCGGAGGTACGATTTTTTGTTCTTTCCCTCTCAATACTGTTGTTCTCCATGCTATGAGGACATAGCTCATTTCAAGTTGGGGGGAGAGATATATATATGCTATATATATGCTTTTATTGTTTTGGTAGAAAAATTTTCGTTTTTATTAGTGCAATCCTTCCGTAGTACATAGCTTTTGATATAACACAACTTGGCACATGCTCATTAAGTTCGTAAGTGGCAAGAGTTTGATGTAATCTTGAGTGTTTCTCTACATTGTAACTCATTTGCATGATTCAAGGATGAATGATCTAGGTGTTGAGTGTGTTATTAAGTAAGTTTTATCCATATCCCGTCATTTTTATCTAATACTCTTAGTTTAGGTGCATAATCTCATGTTCATGCCTAGTTGTGTTTTGATATCTATGTTGAATCGTTACGGAATCTATGGCGTACTTAGGAAGTGATACAAGGCAATCTTTCTTTGATTAAACCACAAAAGTGTCCCCTCGTCCTATTTTGTATCCTAGTCCGTGTCTTACGTTTTTCTCATTAACCTAGGGATCCGGATGTTCGAAGGGTGGTTTGGTAGGTGTGATACAATGTTGCAAGTGGTTTGGAGGTGTTTCGGGTGAATTACAAGTGGTCAAGGCATGAAAGAGCCAAGGAAATAGTTTCTGCAGGAAACCAGAAAATGGTATCAATGCCTCAAAAACTTGGTATTGGTACTATTTAGATCCAGTGGCAGACAGTTAGATTGGTACCAATACCTCAAAATTGTGGTACTGGTACCAAGTGCATTTCGACAAATCTCAAGGCATTTTAAAGGCACGATTTTGGCTATTATATTTCAAACCCCTTGGCTCCCTCTCTCTCTATTCCTCCATACCCACGAACCAAAATCCCCATAACCACAAAAAAAAATCCACCAAATCTCATCTCAATCTCCTACAGAATCTTCAAACCCTCCATCAATTACAATGTTCTCCAAGGCTTCCAATGGGTTTTCAAGTTTCAAGCCCTAATTCCAAGACGAAGCAGGGTCTGAAAGAGAAGAAAGGACAGCATGCTGAATAAACTCTTCTGTCAGAACGTGGCTATTCTTAAATGTTTATGGAAAGGTGAGGAGAAGAGGAAGAAAGATAAAAAGGAAAGGAGGCAACTTACTAGTAAGTGTTGCAAGTTTTTGTAAGGCCGGCAAGTGGCCTTTGACTTGGAAATTTTTGTGTCGGTGGCGGTCAAGGGTAGATAACCAAGCTAGATATGGCCGCCACCTGTTTTGCTAACCGTTCTTTGTTAACCAAGGTCATTATATGCTAATGAAGTCCTTAGTTGATCCTTAGTACGTCTTGATTCCATGTTGATTCAAAATTTGATGTTTAGCATAGTTAGTTTGTGGCATGCTTTTCTTTCGTAAATCAAGTTTTTAGTTGTTTAGTTATCATTTCTGTTTTTGGTGCTCTCCACATATGAGGCGTAGCATTTTTGTTCACTATTGCCTACTTTTCGAGCACCTTTTGTGGGATATGGCTGCTAGTGGGTGCGTGTGTTTGCGATGTTGGCGTATCCTCTCTTTTGATGTAAATACAAGCCTTTTGTTACTTGCTTGGGACATGTTTCATACTTAGTTATTCTTCTTGTATCTAGCTGTGAGTTGTGGTATAGATGAACCGTGATTTTTGAACTCTTGCTAGTTTGGATACTGTATGAGCATGTTCCTTAGTTGTGTTATCGGAAGGATTGTTAAAGTTTTTCAATTGTTAAGTTTTTAAGTTTTAGGTTTTGTTTGCTAGGGACTAGCAAAGTTCAAGTTGGGGGGCGTGATGAGCACCCAATAATGCAGATATTTGGTGCGACTAGTCCCGTAGTATGTTGGTTTAACTTGTATTTATTTAGCTTTTATAATGTTATTGCACGTAAGGTATTTTTGTGCGTGTTTCAGGTAAAACATGCTTAAATTGAGGTTTTGAATGCCAATCAAGTTTCGGGATGGAACCAAGTGTTCAAGTGCCCGGCGGCATACATTTCATTGTCACCGGAGCCTAACGGTGTTGCAAGAAGCTTCGGTGGACGGCCGGTGGTCTAATATGACATGGAGCGAGCCAAAGCTCATGAAGCAAGGCAAGTGCATGGAGGATGGCCATCGAGGGCATCCAAGAGTCCAAAGCCACAAGGCATACCTCCGCCAAGTCCCATTGATCATGTAACGAAGCATTGGAGGGCCGTCGGGGCGCCACAAGGCATGATGGCCCAAGCTGACCCTGTTCTGCAGTTTTCACACAGAGGTACCAATACCTCGTTTTTGAGCTATTGGTACCATCTTGCCGAATTGGAAGACAGTTTAGTTGGTACCAATACCTCGTTTTTGAGCTATTGGTACCAATGCCCGTAGTGCAGATTTTTGTTAACTTTTCCAACTTTCTATATATGGAAAGTTTCTACTTCTAGTATGTTTTGGGGATATTTTGGGGGCCTTTTGGTCCATTGTAAGGCTGATTTTACAACCTCTATAAATAGGTTTGTATGCCATTTATAGTTAGATATAGGCCATTAGTTAGTTTTAGGCCTTAGTTTCTTTCTTGCTTTCCTAGGAACTCCATAGCTTTGTTTCAAGCTTTTGCATTCAATTCCTCAACAACTCAAGTAAGTTATGGTTAGATGTTAAATTCTCGAGTGTTAATGTTGTAGTTACAAGTTTGGTCTTTATATAAATCAAGTTTATTTTCGTTTTTATCGGCTAAACATGTTTTCTTCCTTAAGCAAGCTTTCTAGTCTTTTCATTATGTTTGAGTAGTCTTTTAGGCTCGGCCATGGGGTGATTAACACCTCGTGACTTATGTTTATCTTGCCTTTCTCAACTCAAGACTTGAGGTTTGGTTTGGAAATGTGCGTGGTTCGCCTTTTATGTAACAAAACTTGTCGATGTTAACCTCCGGTGATCATATGCTCGCTCATATGGTTCCGAGAGCTATGTCTCGCCTCGTGTTTGCCAAAAGAACCAAAGAACTTGCTCGCTTTCCAAACTATGCTTCTAGTTCTTGACTTTGATATTTGGTTTGAATTCAAGTCTTGGCGTTGTTAATCTCCGGTGATCATGTGCTAGCTCACATGGTTCCGAGAGCGATGTCACGCCTTGTGTTTAGCTTGTTATTCAAACTCTATATCAAGTCTAATCATTTTCACCGCTAAACCTTCCGGTTGATAGCCTAAGCCGTGCGATTCAACCGTGTTTTCATCGAGAAAGGTTGGATGGCCTAAGTTATGGGTGTTAGGAGCTTCTAGGCCTTGCCGCTTGTTTAATCTAGTAAAAACTTATTTTCTAGTCTTTTCATAAGAGTATTTCTTACCTTACAAAGGAAAACCAAAAGTTGGCCGCCTAAACGCCGGAAACCTTACATCTACAATCCGAACAAGCTATATTCGAGCTCCCTGTGGATCGACTCGGACTTTCTCACTATACTATGCAAATCTTTAGTTGTAGTCCGGTAAATAAATAATTGAATTTGACGGCCGTTTGGTAAACTTCAACGACTACCGAAAGGGCTGCAATCAAATAATATGATCAAAATAATAAGATCTTCACACCCATCCAAACGAATTAAAATTTGAGCACTTAATTTTTTGAGACGGTTTATATATTAAAAAATATAGTTAAACAATTAAGTACTCAAATTTTAATCCGTTTGAATAGGTGTGAAGATCTTATTATCCTGATCATATTATTCTAAAGGGACACAATCAAATTATGTCTCTAAGGCTCTCATAATCACGTTTCTACTCCATAGGATTGCAAATTAGTGGTTGGAAACTTTTTTTTTTTTTTTAACAAAACTGTCGTCCGTGTCCCCGTTTGAAACTTAACGGAAATTTAACGGAAGGACTAAATAGAATGCAAGCCGATAGTTGGAGGACTAAATAAAACATTTTGATAGTTTGAGGACTAAGTAAAAATCTGGTGGATAGTTCGAGGGATGTTTTTAAAAAAAACTCTTTTACAATTGACCTCAACTGTCTAAGGACCCAATAGCTCCATCTCCGAAATCATTGACGCCTGAAAAAATAAAATAAAAATCATATTTATGCCAGTAAGAAGGGTTACCTGATGAGAGGCAAAATATGATTTTTTTTATACTTTACTTCATCGAAGAATTGCCATAGTCAAAGAATGCAAATCAATCTTGTGTATTTGATGTGTACTATAGAGAGCCAATGGGGCCATTATACTTTTGAGGCTAATGCTCGTGTGTTTTAAAGGAAAACAATTTTATGCATGATCAATAGATATAAAAGACGAACAGAGAAATGATACAAATAAGTAAATGTGGAAAAAGAAGCCCAAAAATACTACCTGAAGTTGCAAAGATCGGAACATCAACATCTCATCTTCCCCGCTAAATACGGACGCCTCATTTAATTCTCCTATATAAAAAAACCAAATGATATTGATATGCAGAGAGAAATAAAGTCTCCTGTAATCCTGCTAAAGTCTCGTTTCATGTAATAAATACAATTTCTTTACTGTGCGTGTGCGAAGGAAAAATGGAGGAAGGAATAGATGAAAAAAAAGAGTTGCATGTAACATATTTTGCAACCTATAACTGAATTCCAGTGCTAATGTTAAAAAAACGTGTTAATTTATAGTGAATAAACATGAAATCAGGTCCATAAGATCAAATAATGACAGGGGTTTTCAATTGTTTACCCTTTATACCAATATGTTGGAATAGAAATACAAAGCATGAAGTGAAACTCATTCGTGATGATATTATATTAGACATCTAATGTGCATATAATGATGAACATGAATTTCCGTTTGACCGGAAAAAAAAAAATGATGAACATGAAAAAGAGAAAATCATGTGAATTTGATAAACAAATGCAAAGCAAAACAAGACACGATACGACACAAAAAAAAAAAATTTCCATGCACCCAATTCATACATCCAATTAATTCCAAATCCCAAAATCTGTAAAACGAACTCAACAGTCAATATTGCAGTTTAGGCAGTGTAAGTACGGTGGTGTCCGTAGAAGATTAGGAGAAGAAGTAGATATGGAGAAAAAGAGGAGATAGAAGAGTGTTCTGCTAATCCTTCCTTGACCTCGCTCCCATGCCGATGGGAGACGAAGGAGAAGGGGAAATGGACCAAATGCAATCAAAGTTAAAAAAAACTAAAGTAATGATTGATTGTATATGAAAGTCGATGTGGC
>BPLS01020380.1:0-15828 GCA_019656275.1 Rhododendron kiyosumense | reverse complement strand
TGGAAGCACAGGTTTATCAGGAGGTAAAGCAAACCCATGTTATTGATTTCATAAAAGGAATCATATACAGGTTTGGAAGCCCTCAAACGATAACAGTGGATAATGGTTCCATATTCGAAGGGAAGCTGGTAAAGAACTTTGCTAGTAACCATGGAATTTCATTAATATATACCAGCACTTATTATGCTCAGTCAAATGGTCAAGCAGAATCAACTAACAAGATTATCAAGAGGGGGATTCAAAGAATGGTAGATCAGAACCCAGAAGTTTGGCATGAGCTGTTACTTGACACTTTGTGGGCATATAGAAATACAAAGAGGACCAGCACGGGCACGACTCCATTTGCATTAACTTATGGACATGATGCTGTGTTGCCTATGGAGATTACTGTAAGATCTCAAAGAGTAGCGTGTCAAAATAATTTGGACACAGGGTCTTATCATCAAGCCATGCACATGGAGTTAGAAGACATTGATGAAGCCAGAGTAAAGGCTTTAAATCAAATCATGTTGCAAAAGGCAAGAGTGGCAAGGAGTTATAATAAGAGACTCGCCCTTCGAAGCTTTGATGAAGGAGATCTAGTATGGAAGGTTATTCTTCCTATCAGGGATAGGAGGGTGAAAAGGGATGGATTAGGAAAATGGGCGCCAACATGGGAAGGGCCTTTTCAAATCCATAGAGTGTTGAGAGGAGGAGCCTATCATTTGAGAAATCTTGATGGTTATGTTCATCGAAGGAAAATCAATGGAAGGCATCTCAAAGCTTATATTCCATCAATATGGGAATCCTTTCATAGAAGATAGCTTTCGAAGGAAGGTTTCTGAGGTTTTCTATGGAATTGGGTTATTTTTAATCCCGAATTCGGAGCATTGGTTGTTTAGCGGTGTGATGTCAATTGGTCTTTGACATTTAGGAGTTCTTTTCTTTGAAATTCTTATATGATTACATTTCAGCCAATGTGTCATATTTCGAAGCTATGAAAGAGTCAAGCATTGCCAACCAAATTTTCATTACATATATGGAGCAACTAAACAAAAGAGAACCCAAATGGGTTGAAACAGACCCAAGTGGGTCTGAGCAAAATAAACGCAAACAGATCCAAGTGGATCTGAACAAAAAAAAAAACCCCCTCCGGCTCTAAAAAGCAAAAATGAAAATCATAGTTGATCCTCACAGTCCCAAAGGAGAATCCTTACGAAGATTTTTCCTCCGGGGGATTTTTTGCTTCGTGAGCCGAAAGGACGGATGAGAGATCATCCCAGGTCCTAGCCAAGCAGAGACGTGAAGCTGTCTCCACGCACACCAACTGGCTTCGAAGCTGTTCGACCTCGCTTCGAAGGGCCTGGAGCTCTGTTTGGATCTCTCTCTTGAGCTCCGCAAGCATGTTGGCTAGCCTAGCAATCTCAGCTGCAAGGTTGACAGAAAGAGTGGGCTGACCAGCATCCATGGTTGGATATGTGGAGTGGGAGAGAATGAAAGAGAGAATGCACCGTCCTGTTAACACATTGGTGTATTTATAATCCAACGAGTCCACTTCGGTCATTATGGGCATTGATGAGTGGAAATACGTAAGGCTCAGAAGACGAAGGGTCTGAGAGCGTTTGGGCGGCATGCCTTCTGACAATTAATGAACTACAACTCACAAGGAGACGGCTGGAAAGCCTCGGGAAATAAATGAGTTGGATAAATTAATTTATACCGCGTGTGGTTGGTTTTCGAAGAGCTAGCGTGTTTCGGCGTCGTCAACATTTGTTTATTCGAGGGCTGCGAAGCAGAAGCCCAGTCAGGGTAAAATAATACAAAAGTGCTTGAGAGGAAACTTTTGTTTCTGTGATCTTCTTCATGCTTGTTACGTCCACGTTAGTATTTGGCATCAAAAGTAGAATGAAAACAGTAGCGAAAGGCTAAACTACCAGTTCATTGGTCAAAGCCAATATTGAAAGTGTAAACAAGAATAAGCAGTTTTCATTTCATCAACTCGGGAGGTTACAAGTGGGTTACATTGAGAAACCTATCTAAGGATCCATTACATTTGAATAAAGGATTACATTGAGAAACCTATCTAGGGTCTATTAGTATCTCGAAGCTGGGTCCCTAGGGATCAAAGCTGAGTCTCTAAGGATAATCCAACTGAGATACAAAGACTAGGACCAAGCTTCACTGAGACTTGATCCAAGTTCCCTACCAGTTATTGGTAGGGATATAGAGCTCCTAGAATCACAGTTGGAAGCTCATAGCTCCATAGGTAGGTAGGTGGGCTTCGAAGACCATTATTGGTTAGATTCTTTGGTCTTCGAAGCGACCGCTGGATACAGCCACGTCGTAAGAAATGATGTGGCTATACCCAGAAGCCTTAGGGTGTAAGGGAAATCTCGTAAGAAATGATGTGGCTATGTGTGGAAGCTTTTCTTCAGAAACAGGGGAGGAGGCTTCATGGTGGGTTTCTTAGAAGCCCTAACTGGGAAGCTTGTTTGGAAGTTCCTGAAAGAAGAGAAGGCGGAGGAAGAAGATGCTTGGTAAGTTTTCTTTTTCCCAAGACCTTTATTTATACTAGTGAGTTTGGGAATATTCATTTATGGCACTTAAAGATGCGGTAGGTGAAGCGTTGGCACAGTAGTCTTTCTGAATAATGAAAGGTGGAAAACTGGGTTTGAGTTAATTGTGGATGTACTTGCCCAAAAGAGTCGAATATTCAATGAAAGAATAAAGTACACACTGCGTAAAGTTACAGAAAAGGACTAGTTACATTACAAATAGTAGTTAGTAGTCCTCGAAGGGAACTAAAGTTAGCATCCAAAAGGGACGTATGAGCTGCTCTTCTCCTCTGTTCTTCTCGAAGGGAAGGAATAAGTCGTGGGAGCATCGACTCATCCCTTAGTGCTTCACCCTCAAGCTCTGGGAAGTCCCTTGAAACTTCAGCTCTCTCTTCCCTAACTTTCTCCATCTCCTCTTGTAACCGTTGCATTTTCTTGTCAAGCTCTGAAAGCTTATCTCTTCGAGCTTGATATAAAGATAGACGAGAGGCGGTCTCGAGGGCTTTGGCTTCTAACTTGTTGGCCTTTTCGAAGGTCAATCCAATGCTCTCGGACAAGAAATTATTGTGAGCAATCAATTCACTGAACTGCTTGAGTTGCTCTTGGAGAGTGGAATTGATTGACATGGGAAGGCCTTGAGAGAGAAGTAAAGCTTGATGGCACACCTCGAAGTGATAGGTTAAACTATGTTCAATCAAAGTGGGAAGTCCTAACTGATTTAGGGTCCTCAGAAGACTCTTTAATGTCAAGACTTCTTCCTTTGAAAGAACATGTTTAAGACTAAAAGAAGGCAAGAGAAAAGGTGTGGACGGGCTCAAGAGTTGCTGAAGGCTTTCCAAGGGATTCGAAGAAATAAGAGGAGTGGGAATAGCTATTTGATTACAAAATTCTTCCAATTGACTTTTAAAGAAGGATATGTCAAAAACCACTAAGGGCAAGTCAATTGGAGAAGAGGAAGATGTGGGATGGTCTTCAAGAGGAAGAGTCATACCTGTTGCCTGCATAAGGTTTATAAGTTAAAGATAAGTTGAATGAAAAAACAGGAAATGAAAGGTACGACTGATTGTCAAGAATACCTGATCAGAGGAAGAGGCTGAACTGGAGCCTTGATCCTCAACACTTCTAAGAGTATGGCTCTTCGAAGCCAAAGTAGGGTCCATCCTTAGAGGTTCCTCCCCTGAAACCGATAAGGGAGTGAGGGGGAAGTCTCCCTGGAGGATAGGAAGTGGCCCCAAAGCCTTCGAAGGAGCCAAGCTGGTCAGTACTTGTGCAAAGGTTGGCTCAGTAAGGAGTGACAGCAAAGTGTGCATGTCAATATCCTTTGCAGCAGAGTCTTTCTGTACAGAAAGAGCTTGAACAGGAGATGCCTGCAAAGGACAAAGGAAAGTTAGGGTGAATCTTTTCACAATTCGAAAGGCGAATATTCAGAGGATACCTTGTGAGGGACATCTTCTGACGTTTGGATTGAAGGCTCTATCACTTCTTGCTGAGGGCAAGAAACGAGAGCTAGGTCCAATGCCTCAACAGGGGATGTAACTTGAGCCTACAAAGAAGGTAACGGTGAATCACGAGCACAGGAGACACGTGAGAATGTATGCAATTTAAACTGGCTTACCTCTTTTGGGGAGGAAGGTTGCTTTGGAGAAACAGGCCTCTTGGGAGGAGTTGGTTTCCTCACATAGAGGAGGGTCTCCTTCACTTGCTTTGTTTCACCTGGTTCGAACTCGAAGATTAGAATAGAGTTCTTTTACTCCTAAGGGGGTACTAAACCATAAATGAGAAAGGAATGTACCCTTGGAGGCCAGTATCTCTGTATCACTCTCTGTTTCTTCATCACTGGAAGAAACCAGAGGGCCACGCTTCCTGGTGGTCCTTGTCCTCTTCGAAGCTGAAAGGAAGGGGATAAGAAGGTGACTCAGATAAATATTATGGCAATTTAAAGAATAATTGTAGAGAAAGAAACCAACCTGGAGGTGCAGCTGAGGGCTCAAGATAGTGCTTGGTGGGAATTACTTCTTTGGGTGGAGAAGTAATTTTTCTTCTCTTCGAAGCACTTTCTGAAGGAGAGGTAGCACCTGCAGAATGGAGTATAATTAGGTTTGGTTTCAGCAAAAGAGAGGAGGTTCAGAAACAATTACCTCTTTTTTGTGTTACCCTCATGGATTGCCTTCTTGGTGGGGAGGGAGGAACGACCATTGCGATTGGAGAAGCTTCAACTGGAGTCAATTGCTGTTCAACTTCGCTTCCAGCAATGTCTTCGATCCCTCCAGCCAGGCCAAATGCATTGTCAGAGGAAAAGGAGGACGAGTCATTTTTTCCTCCATGACCAAACTCAGACTTTTCAAACCCAATGTGGGCTAGGAACTGTTTGTAGGGTTTAACCCCTGAAAGGAAAGAGCAGTTGGAGTGCCACCAGTCGTCAAATGCAGGGGTGGTGCGCACTTCAGGTTCCCTGAAGTCCTGAGTAATTGTCCTCCTCAATGCATTTCGGGCTTGGGCAAACCCCGTCAGGAAATGGTCAGCCATGATAGGTGATCGTTCAGACATACAAATGTTGGCAAAGCCACAGTAAGGGGAAGGTATGCCTTGAACGAAGTCCAGCTGTCTAGCAAATTGTGCAGGGCAGTATACCTCTGCATGTGCTATGGACTTGAGGGTGTTCGACGAGGAAATAAAGATCTCTCTGCTCGTCAGAATGTTGCTCCATGCTTGGAGAGCTAGAGAGGATCTTCCTTGCCTATCCGCCAGGATATCGAACAGCCATGCTGGCCCAACAAGAGTAGGGAATGGATTGGGCCACTCTCTGTCTGAGGCGAGACCAGCAAAGAAGCAGAGGTAGTACACCAAGGTCTGTGTTGTGTTGTCCTCTGGGTAAACGTAGTTGTCACCATGAACATTTGGCGCTTCAACAAGGCCAGCAGGGGATGTGGGTGCTTTGAAGGGACCCAACTCAGGGAAGTAAGCATGAAGCCATAATTGAATGAACCATTGGGGGCCTCCCTGTGAGTAGTTCAAACCCTTCTGGTAGAAGTCATACCCAGCTTTATAGACGTGACCGAGGAAGAAGGAGGCGAAGTCGAACTCTTCACCTCTAGCAAGTGCCAGTGCAACCGGAACGAATTCATTCATCACTCTTTTGCCAGAATGGCAGAAGATGTGTTTGCAGAGGGTGTAGAGGATGTAGGCAAAAAACTCTGTCTCGGTCACTTCCCCCACTAATTTCTTTTCCCTGATACAGAAATGGGAAAAAGCCCCGTTTGTGGCGGTCAGACGAGTAAAGCCCTCAGGGGGGAGGTATTCCTTGGTAGGGTCAAATTGGGGGCCATATGGAATGAGCCCCAGCATTTGAGTAACATCCAGAACTGTGGGTGCCATCATGCCACAGTTAAAGCGAAAGAAGTTGAAGGATGGGTCCCAATAGGCCAAAGCGGCCTGAATCAGAGAAGGATTTTGTGGGACCCCCCCTTCGAAGGAGGGTGATAATTCTTTTTAAACCCACCTTCTCTAGATCGTCCGACTTCGCAGCCAACATGCGGGTGGTCCATATCTTCCAATCCTTGTCCAATGTAGGCCAGCAGGGAAAGGATTTCTTTGGAAAATTTTGCCAATCGAGGCTCAAACAAGCCCGGATTTCGGCCTCCCCCAGTCGAGGATAATAAAGAGAAAGCCTAGCAGGGATTTCTCCTATGAGTTGAGGGCCCAAGATGTAAGTACCTTCTTCGCTAGGGTTTGGAATGAAGACCCTGGCGTCGAGGTACGGCTCTCCGGTCGGTCCCGGTGTTTTTCCTGACACGAACCGCCTCAATGCCAAAGAGGGAGTAGGATGTTCTGAGGCTGTTGGATCGCTAGAAGAAGCCATGGATTCGATTTGGTTTTAGCGTTGTGGGAGAGAAAGAGAGTTCTGTTCTTGAGGGGTTTCGAGTTTGAAAAGCTTGAATGCGTAGAATGCAAGGGGTGGTTTTGAATTAATTCCGCTTTTATACTCCTGCAAGTGGGCCAGGCTTATAGTGGGCCCGTACCCTGGGGTCCGCTGGGATTTGTTTTTGCTCTTTAAAAGAGTTATTATTTGTTAGAATTACTATTTTAACAATAAGCCCAAGTCCAGCGTGTTGGTAAAAGGGGGAATTTCATTAAACAAAAAAAAAGCTGCTACTGGATTACGAAATTAAAATTTGCATATTTACACAAAAGGAGCAAAACAAGGGAAATCCTAGTTTCTATAAAAAGAAGTACAAATTAGGCTTTCGAAGGGCCTGGGTGCTGAGAAGTTGCTTTTTTATTCTCGAAGTAATGAGGAAAGGACCAAGTAACAAGGCTGTGGAACTTGTTCCATGCAAATTGGAGGAATTTCAGCTCCATTTTCCTCATGTCTTCTTTGGTGTCTGACTCCAATTTCTTCTCCAGCAGAGGCCTAAAGCGGAGCACCAGTGCTTTGGCCTTCCTTCGAAGCTTAGCCTCTTTTGTGGGACGCTTCACTTGTCGTCTTTTGAAGCGCCTTCGAAGCTTTTTGTCTGCATGATCAGGCACCACCTTGAAGGACTCAGCGGTGAAGTTCTCAATCTGGTCATGCAGCTTCTCAATCCTTTCTTTGGTAATGGCATAATCTTGAAGGATTTGATCGAAGCAATACGCAGCAGTATTGGCTTCGAGCCATGACCTGATCACTGGTAAGAAATCCAGGAAACAGTGGATTTGATAGGAAACCGCGGAGGGAATAGAACATAGTACCAGTGTTTCACAAGCCCATTTGAAGTTGGTAAGTGGGACTTGTTCTTCCAGGATGTGGATATCTAGGAATGAGAAAGCCGCAAGGAGCTGCAGAGCTTTGCTCTTGTCAGTAGGATAGATGGAATAACCATATTGCCATTGGAAATGAGGAGTGTTGATGGCAAGGTTGTTCACCTCAGTGAACCAGTCGGGTTCTTCAGGAAGAGGAACCAACTTATTGGTCTCTTCGAAGTCAGCTGGGAAGTGTGGGGTTTGCACCTCTGTGAGCCAAAGGGTTTTTTGGGCTTGGGCCTTGCGTTTAAAGTCGCAGTAAGGGGCAGGCCCAAGGTAGTTTTCCTCCTGTTTTAGGAAAGGAGAAAACTTGAGAGAGGAGTAGATGGATTCGAGCATGCCCATATGAACGGTGTCGTTACCGCTCAAAGGCAGGAATTGACTCGCAAAAAGGGTTCGAAAGTGATGGAATCTGTTAGGTGTGGGGTCAGGTTGGTCAAACTTGACCAGAATGGTGCCAGTACTGGTATTGGAGGAATTTTCTTCCCATGAGCCCCAATTGGACCCATCACATGAATTCGAGCGGGTCAAAGAGGAATCCCAACCCGTGGGAGATGGGTTGGGGGTATGGAATGATCGATCAGAAATAATCTTGCCTGCCAACATTCGAGGGGAATTTGGAGGAGACATTTGGGGAGAGTAAGATTGATGATCAAGGTTATCTAGAATAAGATTGATTTCTGGAAGAGAGTCCATAAACGTAAGACTTCTTGACAGAAAAGACTCAAATTCGAAGGGGTTTATGAGGGGTAATGTGATTCGTTAAACCCTATCATTAACTGCCATTTATAGGAGAATTATTGTAGCTATCTTTGGGAAGTTCAATGGACGTGCATGGGAATGAAATCCTGTCATGCTTCGTGCGTCCGAATTTGAAGGGACATGGGCAGAGAACGTGTGCCATTAACATTTATTTAGCATAAATAAAATGTTAATGCGGGGGGTGTGTTTACATCCTAAAATATACTACCCAATGAGAAAATTCCACGTAGCACCGAATGGCACGGAGCCTGTCCCAGTCGAGTACCTATCACAGAGGATTGCGGTAATTAAGGGAGACACTGTTTTGATGACAAACGGTGTCGTTTTAAAGTAAACCGGTGTCGTTTGAGTGGTAATTAAACGCTGGTTTGGGAGATTATTGGATCTAATCGTTGATTTAGACTTTGCGATCATCGAACGGTGCCCTCGCTGTCCTGTTTTATAACTGAAATTAGTTCCAGTTACAGGGAATCATTTGGGAAGCCAGACGTGTTGCCTTAATTCACGTTGCTTGAAAATAGGAACCACGATCCAGGAAGTGGCCATGAACACCATGATCGAAGCAAGCAGGGAAAGAAGGAGTGCTGGAAATATCAACGTAACCGTTCGAAGGCCCCCTCAACCGTTTTATGTGGCCAACGTGGGTATCAATCGAAGACGTGGAGATCGAAGGCAGGGCCGATGTCTATAAATAACGAAGTGAAACGAAGAGAGAAGCCCCCACAAAAAATTCATATCATCTGACAACTCATACAAAATGATTGCTCAGAGATCTATCTTAGATTAGTCTAGTTTAAAGTAGGATCTTTTTGTAAGTTGAAGGCTTATTTGCATGTAAGATGGCTTTCGATTAAATTCAAGTTTTCTTATTTTCTTGTAAGTTCTTTTCTTACCAAAGAATAGTCGTTTGTAAGTCCACTTTTGATTAAATTCAGTGTGCTTATTTTACTGTATTGTTCTTAGAAGAGTCTTAAGAGTGTTTGTATACAAGCTTGCCTTTGATTAAATTCAGGTTTGTTTGTGTTCAATCATCTTTTCTGATTCGAAGCGCGTCAATCTTTTATTTGGTTGATACCTTAAGGAAAAATCCTCTTAGTTGAGGTAATCGAACGGATAACACAATTGCCTGATTGAGATTAGTTATTTCAAATCAATTTGAAAAGAGTAATTTCATCTGTGAAGTTATTTCTTTTCTGGCACGCCCGCACACAATCATTTGCCATTTGATTGAGCTAATTCAGCCCAAACAATTTTTGGCACGCCCGGTGGGACACAAAGGTGTCAAAATGCCAAGGCTTCGAAAGCAGATAGGAACACCCATGGGTGATCTAGCGCCAGAAGAACAAGCTGTGCCAGAACAAGCACCAGATCTAGGAACGCCTACAAATCCTGTTTTTCCTCAATTGGCTTCAGAACTCGAAGAGCCTCTTTATGAAGAGCCTTCTTACGAGGCACCTCCTGAGGAAGTACCTCCAAGCTTCCAAAGAGGACAAGCCAGTGGCAAAGACCACGATAGAGAGGAAGTGTTTAGAGAAATGATGGTAGCTTTTCGAGAGATGGCTCAAACTCAAAGAGCCATGATCAAAAGCATGAGAAGTAGGTTGCCTAACTTAGAGGCCGCAGGAAATAGCCCAGAGGATAATGGGCAGAACCATCAAGCCAACTCGAACACTCACCAAAGTTCCTTCGAAGGAAGGCTTGGAGAGGATGTTGGTAGAAGTAGAATGAAATCTAGAACAGGTAAAGAAAAGATGTATCCAGATGAAATACCACAATCTTGGTATGAGCCTGTGAGACCTCCAGAACCTGTCCTAGAGATTCCAAGGCAACCTCGTGGTGTTCACATAGGGGTTCGACGGGACACTAGAGAAAGACAGAGTATGAATCCTCTCTTCGAACCCACATTTGGGGGATTGGAGGATGATTCAGAACCAGAATTGGTTCATAAACCTGAGAGAAGGGGTGAAAACCCACAACACCCTCGACACAAAGTCCCAACCACCAAGAATCCTCTCAAGACAGCTTATGGAACCCATAGGTCTGTTCGAACTAATGAAGCATTTGATGGAATGCAACCTACATCATATGGGAGGATTCCTAGAGAAAAACAAGGGGATTTAGACACGACAAGAGGAGTTTATGAAGATGGTTTCATAGGACCAGAGCCTCCTGTTGAAAATCAGGAGCAAAACTTCCTAATAGGCAATCCAATACTACGAGACCAAGTCATGGGTCTCATACAAGAGGTTTGTGGACCTCAAACTCGGGGGGTACAACCTCAAATTTATCGAAAACCATATCCAGAATGGATAGACACGACCTTCCAAATCCCTAGAGAGTTTAAAATCCCAGATTTTACTCTGTTCTATGGGGATGGGAGACAGTCTTCTATAGAGCATATAGCAAGGTTTTCTGCCCAGTGTAAGAATTTAGCTCAAAATGGCTTCATGAAGTTGAAGTTATTCCCAAATTCTTTGTCCGGGCCAACTTTTGCATGGTATACTAACCTGCCGCCAGAATCAATAACTGATTGGTTTCAGATGGAAGAGGCATTCCATGCACAGTTCTTTAATGCTGAGCCTAAAGTCTCCATGGCAGACTTAGCAAGGCTGAAGCAGAAACCAGATGAGAAAGTAGTAGATTTCATATCTAGGTTCAAAAGAGCAAAGACCAAATGCAAACTTCGACTGCCAGAGGCAGAATTCGTAAGATTAGCGCAAGATGGTTTAGAAAGAGAGCTTCGAAAGAGGTTTGATTCTACAGAGTTTAGAGACTTTGCAGACTTGACCTATAAAGTGGCTAGATATGAATCACTGCTAGAAGAGGATATGGACAGACATAATTCCTCTTACCCTACGTATTATAGGGATCCCAATTACGAGATCGATGCTGCAGAAATTATAGAGCATGATCCTTGTGTTTGTGAGCCTTTAATTCAAAAGAATGTATCCCTAGGACAGAAGTTCAAACAAAAGGAGATCACTAAAGTATATTCTTTTGATATATCAAAAGCAGATGAGATTTTTGATTTCTTGTTAAGAAAGAAAATCATCAAGCTGCCTTCGAATGTGAAACTTCCCACAGCGGAGGAAAAGAATGGGAAGACTTATTGCAAATGGCATGACTCTTGGTCCCATTCAACTAAGTCTTGTAATGTTTTTCGTGACAGGATTCAAGAACAAATCAAGAAGGGAAGGATCAAATTTCCAGAAAAGATTATGGGAATTGATACAACGCCTTTTCCAAAGGTAGAAGAAGTCAACACCAATGTGCCCTCCTCACTGGCTCGAACTGTCAAGAAGTATTGGCAGGATAAGGAGGCACCAGTGAACATGAATACTGTTCAATATGGAAGAGGCAGGCCATACGCTTGCTATCCTCGAGGCATGGGAATGAGGCCAACTCCCTACAAACGAACAAGTGATGGGTTGGCTTCACAGAGATTCTCGGGTAATAATCACTTGCCCATGTTGGAAGCTTCATTTTTGGAGTGCCTGTGTGTAGGGTGCAGGGCCAACTATCTGGTTTTTAAGGACTTGGATAGGAAGGGCGTGAGTTTCTTCCCCAAGGAGATGGGAATGAAGAGATTGGCCCCAGTGCAAGCAAGGCTAAGCGACAGTAAGCCTTGGTTGGCACCAAAGAGGGATGTGCCCACTAGCCCTGTCCCAGCCGTCCTTAGAAGGGAGTTGCCACCTTCGAAGAAGGCCAACATTGGTCAGACAGCTGAGGCGCTAGGAGAGGCCAACCAAGAGAATTTCACTCTGGTGAAAGGGGTTCCTGATTGGTTTCTCAAGCAAGTCAAGCCTGATTTGTTCCAAGGGTACAAAGGCTCCAACATGAATGAGAATAGAACTTTCAAGCCACCAGTCTCGAATTCTGGAAACTGGGTGTTGATCAGGGATCCTAAGTCCCAAATACCCCAGATGGTCCCATTGCTTTCAAGAACTCAGAAGAGGAAGCTCCAGAGAAAATACACGCTTTTCCAATCAGGAGAATCCTCGACGGGGGTAGAATCAGGCAGGGGAGCAAGGCTTAATCCACGGTTTGACAGGGTTAAGAGGGACCCAGAAGAGTTTCGAGCCCAGTATCATGAGAGGGAGACTTTGAAGAAAGTAGCCTCTGCCATGCTCGAAGAAGATCTAGATCCACCTTCTCCCAATTCATTGGCTAGTTACCAGTCTGGGTTACTCGAAGCCATGTTGGTAGAACAAGAAGGGATCGAAGGAAGCTCGTCACCTATGGAGCTATCAGCACAAGAGGTTGAGAGCAAGGAAGTTAAGGAAACTGAGGCACTTGAACCAGCCAAAGAAAGGGCAAAAATCCAATTTGGCAAGCAGCCAGAAGTGCAGGTGAATATGGTGTATCCATGCTCTATGGATTTCTTCAAGAATGGCCAAACAATGAAAGGCCAAGGTGATGCTTGGTCGAACTTGGACAAGCCAATCGACTTCGAAGACACGCTGAGTGATGAAGAATTGAACATCATATGCAACAACTGCGACTTGGAAGAGTTGGCTCAGATAGAGATGGACGAGAACCTGGTATGTGAAATAGAGCAGAGTCAAGAGAGTTTGGAGGTAAGCTCAAAAGAAAGTGCTTGTTTTGTCCCGGAGTCCATGTCTGACGTCGAATATCCCTTGGTAATAGATTTAAATTATGTGGAAATTTCATATCCATTTAAATTACCTACTAATGCAATGAGACAACATTTACGTCCACTATATATTACTGCATATTTCGATGGAGTCCCACTTAACAGAATCCTAGTGGACAATGGAGCTGCAGTGAACATTTTGCCTTTCCAAACCTTGAAAAAGCTAGGAAAAGGAAAAGCAAAATTGATCCCAACTAGCACATCCATTGCAGGATTTACTGGGGAAAGTCAGCATGCCAGGGGAATCATCTCCATTAGATTGGCAGTAGGAGGCATAGAAACTGATACTGCCTTCTTTGTAGTTGACACATATGCTAAATATAATGCTTTATTGGGAAGAGACTGGATTCATGTTAATGGATGTATCTCCTCTTCCATACATCAGGAATTAATGATTGTTAAGTATGACAAAGGCAAAGAAGTGGGTGTTGAAGGAGTCAAAGCTGATCCACATCCATTTAGTGCCACAGCAAATTTTGCTGAAGCTGAAATGTACAAATCAGACGTAGTTCCTTTGAGTGAATTACTGCAAGCAGCCACTTACCCAACCAACGAGATGGAACTGGGAGAATTGGCAGAGCTGAAATCGAAGCTAAAGCAAACTGTTGATTATGAATCAGACACCCCAAAGGATGATGCTGCTTGGATGTAGGTCCAAGGAAGAAGCAGAAGAAGAGGCCAACTCTTTGGCTTTGGTGAGGTATGTTGCTTTGGGGATCGAGCAGAAGATTCAAGAAGATAACATATGGGAAGATGTTATGCAGGATGGTAAGCCTCATGAGGAGGAAACCCAGATAGAGCAGGTCGAAGCACAAGACCTTTTGGAGGAAGTAAAATTGGGGGACGAGCAAAACCCCAACCCTGTGTTCATTAACAAACAGCTTGAACCAGAGGTGAAAGCTGAGTTAATAGCACTATTGAAAGCGAACAAAGATTGCTTTGCATGGAGTTACAAGGAACTGCCTGGATTGGACAGGGAATTGGTGGAGCATAGATTGCCTATCAAGCCACAATTTAAACCTGTAAAGCAGCCAACCAGGAAGATGAGTCCAGAAACTATTGCAGGTGTTAAAAGGGAGATGCAGAGGCTTCTGGATGCAGGTTTTATTAGAACAGCCAGGTATGTCGAATGGCTATCCAATGTGGTTCCAGTCCCTAAAAAGAATGGGACTATCAGGATCTGTGTTGACTTTCGAAACCTAAATACTGCAACTCCTAAAGATGAATATCCAATGCCTAATGTGGATACACTTGTGGACGGTTCAGCTGGACACAAGATATTATCCATATTGGATGGGCATTCAGGGTATAATCAAATTTGTATTGCAAAGGAAGATGTGCATAAAACAGCATTTGCTTGCCCTGGTAATATTGGCATCTTCGAATGGGTCAAAATGCCATTTGGACTAAAAAATGCTGGAGCCACCTACCAGAGGGCTATGAATGCCATTTTTCATAATTTGGTTGGAGGTTTTCTTGAATGTTACATAGATGATATCATTGTGAAGTCAAATTCTAATGAGGATCATTTGAAACATTTGGAGAAGGCATTTCAACAAATGAAGCATTATCAGTTGAAATTGAATCCAGAAAAGTGTTCTTTTGGAGTGTCAGCTGGAAAATTTCTAGGGTATTTAGTTCACAACAGAGGAATACAAGTTGACAAGAACAAGGCAAAGGCTATTATTGAAGCCAAACCACCTTCTACAAAGAAGGAGTTGCAAAGGTTTCTTGGTCAATTAAATTTCCTTCGAAGGTTTATATCTAACACTGCAGGGAAAACTAAAATCTTCTCGTCTTTGTTGAAATTGAAGGAAGGGGAAGAATTCAAGTGGTCCAGAGAGCATGATGAGGCCTTCGAAGCCATCAAGGGCTATCTAGCCAGTCCTCCTGTTTTGGCACCTCCCATCAAAGGAAAGCCAGTGAAGTTGTACTTAGCTGCAACACATGACTCAATAGGAGTACTGTTGGCTCAAGACAATGAGGATGGCAAGGAAAGAGCAGTTTATTATCTTAGTAGGTTCCTAAACTCCTGCGAATGCAAGTATGCTGCAGTAGAGAAATTGTGTTTAGCTTTGTTTTATGCTTCCAAGAAACTCAGGCATTATATGTTGCCTAGAGTAACTTATGTAATTTCTCAAACTGATGTAATTAAGCACATGCTTTCTAAGCCAGTGCTTAGTGGGAAGATTGGGAAATGGATAGTATCTTTAATTGAGTTTTGTCTTGAATATGTACCGCAAAAATCAGTAAAAGGCCAGGCATTGGCCAACTTTCTAGCCGATCATCCAAATGAGCTTGAGACACCAAAAGCGTTGGAAGCTACTGTGGTCGAGATCAAGCCATGGAAATTGTGGTTCGATGGGTCAAGAACAGCTCAAATGGCTGGAGTAGGCATAGTTATTGAATCTCCCCAAAGGTTGAAAACCAAATATGGTTTTCGACTGAATGAGGGACAATGTTCCAATAATCAGGCAGAGTATGAAGCGTTGATCATAGGATTAGAAATTTTGCTTAACTTAAAGGTGGGTGTTGCTGAAATCTTTGGAGATTCTCAATTAGTGGTGAATCAGTTGAATGGACAGTTTAAATGCACTAGTCCAGCGTTGATAATTTATTATCAACAGGCCAAGAGGTTGATAGATCAGTTCTATATGCTCACTTTAACTTATGTTCCCAGATTCTTTAATGAAGAAGCTGATGAAATAGCCCAAAGGGCATCTGGTTTCAGAGTTCTAGCAGAAGAAGAAAAGGAATTTTGTCAATTAACTTTGAGAAAATCTTTGCCCATGCTGCAAAACAGAATAACTGGTTTCGAAGTTTTGGAAATTAATGTCCCTACTAGTCAAAGTGTTGATTGGAGGCAAGCATTGATTGAATATTTGACCAAACCAGATAGTATTGCAGACAAGGCAACCAGATTGAAAGCAATAAACTACATAATGTACAACAATGAGCTATTCAAGAGAGGGATGGACGGCCTTCTGTTGAAATGCTTAAACAAGGTAAGTGCCTTTAAGGTAATGGCTGAAGTGCATGAAGGAATTTGTGGAGCACATCAAGCTGGCATAAAAATGAGATGGTTGATAAGGAGGTATG
>BPLS01020379.1:7707-41187 GCA_019656275.1 Rhododendron kiyosumense | reverse complement strand
TATAGGGGTCCTAAAATTTTTTGGACTTTCATTTTTAGCCTTTTTTTGGGGCCCAAAACGCATGATTCTCTCGCATATCCTCTAAGCCGGCCCTGGGAGTCTCTAAATCTTCATCAACTTCTTCACCATTAGGGTCATTTTCTTTGCCACTTGTGCTACATTCTTAATCCAAAGAAACTGGAAAACTTAAAAACTAAAAAAAATATTAAAAAATTTGAAGCATCAGTTGAATAATTTCTGATAAATATTAAGAGACAATTGTTTATTAAGTAACACAAAAACAATTTAAAAATCCTAACCTCCATGGATACCTCTTCCATATAAGTCCCGTCTCGCAAAATCTCCGAATCTTCATCGAGATCTATTTCCTCCAACACTGGGAATGCATCCTGCAGCAACATTGATGTTATCAACCAACAGATTACAAGATAATGGATATATTCATTATATTGTACCCCACAATAAAGCCATTCGCTATGTTATATGGTCGCGGACAAATACAAAACCTATAGGAGAAAAAATAACCTCGTGGAGTTATTATTATAAGCACGAAATTGTAATTGTTAGACTATTAAATTGTTAACCATCAACTCATCTAAAAGCTTAATCTGTTAGAGAGAGTGACAACTTTATTATTTATACCTTTAACACAGACCGTTCTCCACATCTCTCATAAACCCAATTTGTGTGTTGGAGAGAGCTTTAATTAAGTTTTTTATGACATTCGATATATTACCCACTTCTACGTTTTTAGAGTGGTCGCAAAGAGTAGGCATCATGCAAACCACTACATGGGGCTAGGCACTCTGGGCCCAAAAATCCCTCTGTCAGGATAACGCCCTCGCGATTCGAACCCATGACTTTCAGGCTCTAATACCACTCATGGGACTCTTCCGCCACCATTTCTCCTACAACTAATTTGTGTTAAGGAGGTTTTCAATTAAGCTTTTTTATGGCTTTCGACATCGTGCCTGAAAGTCTACTTTTAAAGTGGTCGTAGAGAGTAACATTGTGTAACCAAATTCACGAGAGAACTCCGTGCCCATCAGTAAAAATCATTTCAGTTAGGGGTGATAAACAAGCAAAACGAGTGCATAGGTGGTTTATGGTTTTAAAACTTAACGAATTTCAAAAATATGTTTGAGCTCAGCTAAGTTATGAGATAAGTCGGTCTCAAACGAGTTTTAATTAAGCCAAACACGAGCCGATCTCGAGTAGTTTAAATTTTTTTTATACATTATTAGACAAATGAAACAAGTACTAGCGTGTTCAACCTTGGTTTGAAACCAAAACGACCTTCGAAAAAATGTCAAACTTGATTTGTTTATGTAACAAACCAATCTTGAACAACCTTTTAACGAACTCAAACTCAAGTAGCTTGGTTTCTTTAGCGGTCCTAATTACCGAAAATTTTATTAATCCAGTTCAGAATTTTTGACATTTTGTTGGTTTACCTTTTAGGTATGGTGGAATTGGTATGTGATAACCATACGACTACTTTAATATTCCAGTTATGTTTATTCGATAAACTAATTTGCCTATATTAGGGAATCTCTATATTGCAGATCAAGTCTTAATTTTTTAATTGCAATGAAACTACAGGATTGTGCCCACTTTTATGTGCTTTCCATGACCATGATTAATTCATTTGTACCTTGTTGGAGAAGAAGAGTTGCGTTTCACTACATATGAAACTTTTGAGATTTGACAAATCCCAAAGGTCCACTTTCTTTAACTGAGGGAACCAAATGGTATCATTGTTGTTGGTGGCTTCTTTCTCCTTCGGTTTGTTTGAGATTATCACCTCCATCTTCGTACAATTCTCTATATGGAGTCTTTGCAGATTCTTTAACTGAAGAAGCATATACAAGGGCAATACATACTCCAATTGGTCACAATCCTCAACTTCAATCTTCATAAGTTGGCAGAAGGATTTAGCTTCTTTTTCAGGTTCTGAGAGTGGTTGGTTGTCCCAAATCCTTGTTATCTTATGTAAATTTTTAATTTTTAAAGTTTCCAGAACAAGGAAATCAACCTGCAAAGTTGGTTACACAACATTCATTAGTGATTGGATAAATAATGAGGTCCAATCAAGCTCTAAAACCCATCTCTGCTCATAAGCACAAGATTCGAGTCTCAAAACTTAGAGAATCTCAATTGCGGATAAAGTACTCTTTTCCGATTGCAATGAAACTACAGGACTATATACATGCATGTGTGCCCACTGAATTGAGTAAAAAGGATAAGGAGCTTAATTTGTACCTTGTTGGAGAACAAGAGTTGCATTTCATCACTACATATGAAACTTTTGAGATTAGGCAAACCCCAAAACAACACAGTCTTTAGCTGAGGGAACCGAATGGAATCATTGTTGTTGGTGGCTTCTTTCTCTATCGGGTTGTTAGAAATTATCACCTCCATCTTCGCACAATCCCGTATATCGAGTTTTTGCAGATTCTTTAACTGAGGAAGCATATAGGAGGGCAATACGTACTCCAATTGGTCACAAAGATCAACAATAATCTCCGTAAGTTCGCAGAAGGATTTAGCTTCTTTTTCTAGTTCTGAGAGTGGTTGGTTGTCCCATATCCTTATTATCTTATCTAATTTTGCCAATAACAATCTTTTCAGGACAGGAAAAGCAACCTGCAAATTAAATTGTGTACAAAACATTCATTAGTGATTGAATGAATAATAATGAGGTCCAATCAAGCTCTAGCTAAATCCCATCTATATATATGCTCATAAGCACAAGATTCGAGTCTCAAAACTTGGAGAGCCATGGAAGATATATCGACTCAATCCGATCACCTTTTTCATTCTTCTAAATTCCAATTTTTGTAAGAGCTCTTGGAATTGGCTACTCCAAACACACCATGCCATATTTGTTGCACTTAATTTCCATTGCATTTGGTAAATTCACACTACGGAGTACTATTTTTAACGTATAAAATTAATCATTTATGAAATCAAAGCCGTATAAACTAATTAATAATTTTCTTACATTGCCCTTTTATTATCATGTATGTATGTATCCTACGTATAAACATTCCATACACAATAATTACTTAAATATTCATAATATAAATTTTCAATGAAGTCTTTATTTTTTCTAGATCCGTACAATCAGAAATCACTGATGGCCTAACAATCATTCACAAAATAAAAAATTTGTAAAATATACCAAAATTAGAATTTTACTTCGCATGTAAAACCAAAAAATATACAAACTGATAAAATCATAAAAAGAGAATATTAGTAATTGATAAATTAATCGAAATTAAATTATGCATGTAAAAACTTGAAACTCCCCCATCCTTGAGATAAAATTGTATAGTTCTAGCCCCTACTCAGGGATAGATCATAAGAATAATTGTATAGTTCTAACCCCTGCGAAACTTGAAAAGTATCGATCACAGAAATCACTTGGCAAATGAAAATAGTGCCTATGAAATAGAAACACAAAAGACACATAGATATGCGTGGCCAGAAAACCTCAGTGTGAGAAAAAATCATGGAAGTCACACCAATGCACTATAATCGAAGAAACAATGGAGTGCACGTCTTCTGTTTTTCGCCGATTAAAAAAAGTCTTCTTTCTTCTCTCCTCCTCTCTATTTTTTCTGAAAAATGAATTAACCCTAATCACATAGCAGTTGAGTTTTAATCAAGCCAAACACAAGATGATCTTGAGTAGCTTAAAATTTTTTTATACATAATTAGACGAACGAAACAAGTAGCAGCTTGTTCAAGCGCTTGGTTTGAAACCATAACGACTTTCGAAAAAAAGTTCAAGCTTGATTTGTTACATAAACAAACCAATCTTGAATAAGTTTTTAACAAATGAACACAAGATCACACTCGAGTAGTTTGGTTTCTTTAGTGGTAATATTCCAGTTCAGAATCTTTGACATTCTGCTGGTTTTGTTGGTTTACCTTATACGTATGGTGGAATTGGTCTGTGATAACCATAGGACTACTTTTCAAAATTGTAAAAATAATCCACACCAAATAGCAATGTAGAGACAAATGTAGTTATTAAATTGGTCTACGGTTTCATAGACTCGGCAAAGTTTCCGAAGATAGTTTTGGGCCATCTGTTAAGTTTACACGATAAACTAATTTGCCTTATAAACTTGGTAATCTCAATTAATTGCGGATCAACTACTCTTTTTCTAATTGCGAAGAAACTACCGGATTAAGTGAAAAGGAAGACCTTAATTTGTACCTTGTTGGAGAATAAGAACTGCGTTTCATCACTACATATGAAACTTTTGAGATTTGGCAAATCCCAAAGCCACACTTCCTTTAACTGAGGGAACCGAATGGTATCATTGTCGTTGGTGGCTTCTTTCTCCTTTGGGTTGTTTGAGATTATCACCTCCATCTTCGTACAAAACCATATACAGAGTACTTGCAGAATATTCTTTAACTGAGGAAGCATATTGGAGGGCAATAAATAATCCAATTGGCGACAACCACGAACACAAATGTTCTTAAGTTCGGAGAAGGATTTAGCTTCTTTTTCTAGCTCTGAGAGTGGTTGGTTGTCCCAAATCCTTGTTATCTTATCTAAATTATCCAATGACAATCTTTCTAGGACAGGAAAAGCAACCTGCAAAGTTGTTTACAAAACATTCATTAGTGATCGAATGAATAATAATGAGGTCCAATCAAGCTAGCTCTAAAACCCATCTATGCTCATAATTAAGCACGAGATTCGAGTCTGAAAACTTGGAGAGCTGTGGAAGACATATTGGCTCAATCCAATCACCTTTCATTCTTCTAAATTCCAATTTTCGTAAGAGCTCTTGGAATTGGATATTCAAACACACCATGCCATATTTGTTGCATTTAATTCCATTGCATTTGGTAAATTAACACTACGAAGTACTATTTTAACGTATAAAATTAATCATTTATGAAATCAAAGCAGTATAAACTAATTAATAAAATTCTTACATTGCCCTTATTATTATCATATATGTATGTATGTATCCTACCATATAAGGGTTCAATCAAAAGTATTCAAACTTAAACATTAAATAAGTATAACTTACCCATTCCATTCACAATAATTATTTAAATAATCAAGTTTTTCAAATCTGTACTAAATAATATAAATTTTCAATGAAGGCTTCTTCTTTTTTTTCTAGAGCCGTACCATCAGAAATCACTGATGGCCTAACAATCATTCACATAATAACAAATTTGAAAAATATACCAAAATTAGAATTTTACTTCGCATGTAAAACCAAAAAATGTACAAACTGATAAAATCATAGAAAGAGAAAATATTAATAAATGTAATATACTTGCCAAAATCAAAATTGATAAATTTACCAAAATTTAATTATGCTTGTAAAAATTTGAAGTGCGAATTGATAAAATCATAAGAATATTTGTACTTAATTAAAAGTTTGTCACGTGAGTAAACACAGTATATTAACGAAATAATTTTTTTATGAGATTAGTAAATAGAGAAATACGATAGTTTAACATATTGGGTTGGACACAGTAATGAAAATTGATAAGTTTGCCAAAATTAAAAAACGTGAAGCATGCACGTTGCCTCACTGAAGTGACCCACTTTCTAAACCCAACACAATTAAGGCTTGGTTTGGCTTAATAAGCCATTTGCCTTTTTTAAATTTTATCTTTATTAATTTCTTTTCTATTTGTTAGTTTTGCGGTAAATTTTTACGGATTATTAATTCATCTTGATGAGAGGAATCAAAAAGTAAAAAATTGTGATTCAAACTCAATTGTTTTCCGAAAAAGTAAAAAAAAAAACTGTCTTTTGAAGATCTTGACTAATATTAAGATCTTAAAGTTAATCATTGAATAAATGTCCAGAGACCCCAATTATGGCTGAAGGAGGTGGTGTGGCTCCATTATGTTGTTGGGTACAGGCTACAGGAGGTAGTGGCTCTCAATTATGGATCAAATCTTTATCCAATTTCAATCAAACTACAGGATTAACTATAGATGTGTGCCCGCTTTTATGTGCTTTTCATGGCCATGCATGATCAAGTAAAAAAGGGCAAGGACCTTTGTACCTTGTGGGAGAAGAACCCTTGCGTTTCAGGATAGAAACTTTTGAGCTTAGGCAATTTCCGAAGTCTCACTTCCTTTAACCGAGGGAACACAATGATGTCATCGTCGATTGCTTCTTTCTCCTCCTTTGGGTCCTTTGACAATATCACCTCCAACTCGTTACAGTTTCCTATATAGAGCTCTTGCAGATTCTGAGGAAGCATATGGGAGGGAAATACATACAACAATTCGTCACGCTCCTCAATACTAATGCGCATAAGTTTGCACAAGAATTCAACTTCTTTTCTGGGTTCTAGGAGGGGTTGCTTATCCTGAATCTCTGTTACCCCAACTATCTCTAAATGTTCTCCGGTAGAGGAAGCAACCTGCAAAGTTATTTACAACACATGCAATAATGATTGAATAATAATTAGGTCCAATCAAGCTCTAAAATCAATTAAAATGAGGATTCGTTCAAGTATCTTATAAATGTTTCTTAGAGCAACTAACTCCAACTGTGCTCAATATCTTCCATTGAGATTGAATAACAATGAGGTCCAATGAAGCTCTCAAATCCATCTCGGCTTAGAAGCACAAGATTCAAGTCTCAAAATATGGAGAGCTGTTGAAGACATATATAGATTAATTCGATCTCCTTTCAATCTTCTAATATCCAGACACATCAAATTTGTTGCAATTTCCAATTTTCCATTTTATTTGATAAACTACTAGAACTCAGAACCTTATTAGTACCGCAGTTAAATATGTTGAGCTTGCCTAGAGGCTTGAAGACTAATACTTAAATGGTTCTATATGAAAATTTTTTTTCGATAGCCAACAAAATTTTATTACAACTCGACAAAGAGTACATCAAGGCGAGACCAAATATAGACCATAGACATTGAGGTGCCGTAAGAGGCCCACAAAAAGAAAGGAAAAAGAGAAAAAAATTACATTCAATAAAAATTAAATGAGCCCGACGACAAACCGCCCAAAATTGAATGGTTCTATATGATAATTGGTTGCAACTCAGTAATCTTTCTTTCCATAACCGTAGTCCCTTATCACCCTCTGGTTGCATTTGATAAAAGATTTTCATTCAAATTTGTGTCTGAAGTTGTCAACTACGATTAGATTAATTCGAATGAAAAGGATATTTTAACTTCTCTTTTTCCGGTGTCAAGATTTCAGCAAACACAACTTCTAAATCCTTAATTAAAATTTATCCAGAGTCAAATAACAAAATTAAAACCCAAAAAGGTTTTAACCACATTACAATGGTCTGTCAACATCTGAATATGAAGAGTGCCCCATTGGATGGTCTGTCAACATCTGAATATGAAGAGTGCCCCATTGGATTGTATGAGACTTTGGACATAGTTGGAGAAAACGAACCAAAGCTAGGTTGATTCTACACTATTTATAACCCAATAGCTAGGTTGATTCTACGCTATTTCTTAATACAAGTAATATAAAAGCACATTTGATCGACGAACATGGTCTCTACAAGGACTAGCTCATGCTATTAATTGGGTCATTTCCCGCCCATATTTTCCCTAAGTCCCAGTGCAAAATAAATTTAATTGCTACGTAGCAGTGACACACCTAATTGGCCCCCATAGCCATGTTTTTTTTTTTTTGAAAAGGTCACTGCCCCATAGCCATGTTGAACACGCCTAATTTAAGTAAACTTAAGCCAGGGATCGATACTGAGGTATAGCGTATGTGTTTCTTTCAATAGCTTATCCAATTTAGTCACAAAATCTTGTTTACTAGAGTACCTATGCTAAAGAGAAAAACAAAAGGTTTATCAATATATGATTGATAGGCGCGTAAATGTTCACATTAACGCCCTCTAATTTATCTTTATTAAGTTCCATTTATATTATTATTTGGAACTTAATGCTTCATTATTGTGATTGTAGGTATTTGAACAATTTGATACACTAAGCGCAAAGTTGGAAGCACTTGAAGTTAGCTCTTGCCGCAATCATGAGTACAGAGGAAAAGGAGTAATGTTTGCAAGTCAATTGGCCAAAGAATTAGACTGTCGCAGGAAGTAAAAATAAGAATTGGACTTGGACTTCTATTAGGTGGCCCAAATAGTTCACATTTAGTTGGACTAAACTAAATGATGGGCCTCCTAAGCTAATTGTCGGCTGGGAATTTAAAGTAGGAGAAAGGTTTTTTAATGGGTGGGCTACAACACTTATCCTAGGGCTTCCCACGGTACAAAACAGAGCAACGGAGCTGCCGACTACGGGGTACAAATAGAGGAACGGGACTGCCGACTGGGGGGATTCCGAATTTTATTTGACAGTTCTAGATTGATTTCTTCAGCGCTTGTTTTCTTTTCTCTTTCAAGTTTGAAGCTTTGTTCAATTACTTTCTCTCCAGTAACTTATTTTAATTTCTACTCTTTATTAAAGTTATTTGTTTGTGTTTGTTTAGTATTGATCTCTCGTTTATTTTTCATCTCATGTAATAGAAGCATGTTTCAATCTAGGGTTTTTTTTGTTTCTTGCTTAATAATGAGTGAGTAGTCGTTTGGGTAGGGTTGCGGGGTGATTAGCACGCCGTGACCAGTTCGGACACTGCTCCTGTTTTCAAACAATGAAAGACGATTTTTGATTGGAAAAATACTTCCCGCGGACGAACCCAGGCATTTTCGGAGCCCATGTGAACGGGGAAATGGGGGTCCAAAACTCATTCTCCGCTGCGCATGGATAAACGGCGACCACAGGGTTTCGCATCTTGCGGGGTATCTTTTCCAATCTTAAATTGAACGTTTTTAAGAACATCGAATGGAGCAGGTAAATTCGGACTGGTTACGAGTGCTATGAACCCCACGACCGTACCTCCTTTTTAATTATTTGAAAAGAATAGTTATTTCCTTGATTTTAGTTAATCTTCCATCAATCGACATTGGGTGGCTACCTAAGAGCCCGCTTTAATTATAACAACCCGAGTTTTCACAGCACACACTTCACCGTCCTTAGTGGATTCGACTCCGGTCTTACCGGGTATTGTGCTACATCGGTCTCAGCCCTACGCTTGGGACAACCCATTATTTTAGGTCTAGAAATCGATCAAGCAATGATCATGCCTTCTTTTCTTCCCCTTCTAATAGATATATGTTACGACAGATTTTCACAAATTCGGAAAGAAGATCGACAGTTACTACACAGAGAGGAAGTTGAAAAATTGAGGTTGCTCAGAAATAAGTAACAAGAATTAGGCTTCACCCATGTACAATTAGTTTATTGCATTGTCCACCATTCAACTTCACCACCCACCAGGCCTTATTCATCAATCAAGTCTTTTTTTTTTTTTTACGGCCATAAGCCTATCTTTATCTTATCTATGAAAAAACATTGAATGTGTTAGAACTGTGGCTCATAGAGTTCTAGAAAGAAGGCCAGATGCCAGAGCGTCCCCCCACGGTACGGTTCGGTCCGTACAAGGGTATTTTTGGGATACAGACCAAATCTTATTAGGGTTAGAATAGAGTAGTTATAAATACTCTATGTTGTAAACCCTAATTCATTACTGTGATAATAAAGAACAGCAGCCGCTCTCGCTCCCGTGGACGTACCCGCTTTGGGAAACCACGTATATCTCTGTGTTTATTCTTTACTGTTTATACTTGTAGATCTTGTGTGTGTCGATCCTAACAAGTGGTATCAGAGCTTCAGGCTGGTTTAGATCACACAGAAGAACGATGTCATCGACTTCTTCGTCTGTTTCGAAGTTCGATGGAACTTCGAATTTCGGATTATGTCAACAGCGGGTGAAGGATCTGTTGGTGCAGCAGGGTTTGTACAAGGGGTTGAAGGCGAAGCCAGAAGCCATGTCGAACGACGATTGGGAAGAACTCCAGATGAAGGCCGTGAGTACGATTCGTCTGTGTCTTGCAGACGAAGTTATGTATCATGTGTTGGGTGATAAATCGCCGGCTGGGATCTGGACTAAACTGGAGAGATTGGGTCCTTCGAGTCTTAAAATATTGAGAGCTGTGGAAGACATATTCATCAATTCAATCACCTTTCAATCTTCTAATATCAAGACACATCATATTTGTTGGAGTTTCCAATTTTCCATTTTATTTGATAAATTACTAGAACTCAGAACCGTATTAGTACCATTGAGTTTGCCTAGAGGCTTTGATGACTAATACTTAAATGGTTCTATACGATAATTGGCTGTAACTCATATTTGTTGGTCGCTATTGATTGGGTCATTTCCAGCCCTTCTTTTCACAAAGTCCCAGTGCAGTGACCCACCTATTTGCCTCCATAGCCATGTTGTCTTAAAAAATCATTCTACAATGAAAACCAAAAGGTCTACCCACGTTCAGCTCCCACTACTGTCCTTCAAAAATATACCCACGTTCAGCTCCCACTACTCATTGGCAAAATGCACGAGCAATTGGGACAAATACGATAGCCAAGTTTTGATGTCGACTGATAATAATACGATATCAAGTTTGAGCAAAGGTAATTAAAGGATGACGATATGTTAATCTATGTTCTATTATGAACGGAATGTAATCCCACGGTCCAAAACCGAATGCAACTATTTCAGATAGATCTATTTATGAGCACTATTGAACCAGATGATCAATAAAAACATCGAGCTCATATTTAGGCAAAAAAAATTTAGGCTAATCTAGATAAAAATTAACTAAGCGTACTATATGCAGGCAACCTGACAGTATTGTATGGTACTAGAATAAGTAACGAATAAGGATAATTCAGTAAGATTAATGCAAATTTCAATGGTAGGAATATATGGCTATTTGCTATCTACCCTTTCAAAACTATAGAGTTTATCCTTGGCTCATAATTTTAAAAGAGGTACTACTACGTCACGGTATTGAATGCGAATTTCAAATGAAAATTCTATTTGAGTATAATTTTTGTGTAGATAATAAGGCCTTTTTCAGCAATCATGACTTTTTATTTTATTTTATTTTTTTTAGGCCCATATGCCTATCTTATCTATAAAAAAAAATATTAAATGGATTCAATCATTGCATCACATAATTTCATAATATTCAAAAAAAATTGTATGTTATCCATCTAATAATTGCCAGACCATTGCTTTGAAGAACAAATTAGATAGGCAATGACTATTGTCGATCACCTAGATATTTTCATGCATACTCAGACAATAAATAGTTGGGAAAGACTATAATACACACCTCTTATTTGGGTGTGTATCATATGCATCCTTCAAAATGTTATAAATTATAGAGAAAATGTTACAAAATCGTATTGCTAAAAAGTTACGAATCGTATAAAGGTTACGAGATATACCAAAATTGTATGAATTATAATGAAAATGTTACGAATCATACTGCTGAAAGGTTATGAATTCTAAAATAAAAGTTACGAAACACACTAAAATATTATAAATGAACCATAAAATAGGTGTATATAGTATACCCTTTTAAGAGGTGTGTATTGTAGACTTTCCCTAAACAATTTGACATGATCAGCATAAATATCTAGTCCTCTGTGGACTGAAAAGAAATTCCTAACCGCCAAAAAAAAAAAAAAAAGAGGACTTGAAAGACGTCATTGCACTTGGGAAGGGGGAAAAACAGAGTATACTGGGTTATACAACAAGTACCATTCATTATATTTGTATGGTGTGTGAGGAACGGGGGAAGTGTGTGTCTAGGGCTGCAAACGAACCGAGCCGCTCGCGAGCGGCTCGCAGCTCGGCTCGTTATTGGTTCGTTCAAGTTCGGCTCGGAAGGTAGACGAACGAGCTCGAGCTGGTTTTATAAGCTCGTTTCATAAACGAGCCGAGCTCGAGTTGCGATGAGCTCGGCTCTAGTCGGCTCGCAAGCCGAGTATATATATATAATTTTTTTTTTTGATCTGGGGGTATATATACTTAAAAAGTGAAAGTTGGGTTTTAAACGAGCTCGAGTTCGAGCCGAGCTGACTCGTTTATAAACTATCGAGCTTAGATGAGCCGAGCTCGAGCTATGCTAATGATTATCAAGCGAGATTGAGCCCATATTTTCGAGCTCGAGCCTCCCTATAAATGACCGAGCCGAGCTCGAACATGCTGTGGCTCGGCTCGACTCGGCTCGTTTGCAGCACTATGTGTGTCGGTAAGTGTATGTGAGATAGCGTGAGAGAGGCTGAGAGGGGCATAACTGCCCATGATAAGGTTACCCTATTCATATGTAAAGCATAGTCTAAGAACCAACATGAATTTAAAGATTCAAAGTAAGATAACAGGATAATGATAAAGCGTATATTGTATCTTTTCATTAAAAAGCGGTTAATAGCAATTAATATCATAGATTAATTAGAATTAACAATATCAAAGTTCTCAATTTGCTGAAACGACATACCTCATTTCTATGTCCATCTTCATCCATTTCTCCCTCTAATTTAGTTATTCCTTTCACGGTTTCACACCCATATACTTCAAGCCTTTCTAGATTCTTTAACTGTGGATGCATATTGGACGGAAACACATGCATAAGTTTCATGCATTTTTTGACATCCACGGACTTCAGTTGGCCAAAAGACCCTTGTTCTTCCAAGACAGCAATTGATTGTTTGTCCCAAATCTTTATTATGTTACCCAGCCCATCAATAGTCAATCTCTCCAAAATTGGAAAAATAACCTACAAATTAGTTTGATAGACGAATCATTAGGAACTTCTCCATGTAAAGGTTGCTCACCAAGCATTATCAAACAACTGCTACACAAGGAATAAGTCAGCTAGTTGTTTGGGATCAAAACCATAACAAGCACTATCCTCCAAATAAGAACGTTTCATTTTTGGAGAATACTAAGGTAGCCCCACGTTATGAGTGTGCCCAAATTAAAAAATGTTATGCTTTTTTCATGGTGAATGGTATACCATTTGTGGTGAATGATATGATGAGGGACTACATTAAATGATTTATTTTGAAAATGCTACGCCATTCTGAAAAATATTATGCATCATTTGCTGAAATGGTATGCATTCTTTTGATAAAAGTTACGCATGAAAATAATATTGTTATGAAATTTGTGCTTATTGTTACGTCATTTCTGTTTTTCTTGCTACGCCCTCGTGTGGTTAACTTTATACATTCATATGGTGAAAGTGAATGGGGTACTGAATCTCCAGACAAAGTTGGGGATATATAATTAATTAAGCATTTCCCCTCTTTTTCCTATCCTTTTTTGTTTTTGAAATTAGAAGCCCACATTTGTTTTACATGAACTTTTACACTAGTGTTTGTCGGATTGGTAGTGGCGTAGTCAGAAATCTTTATAAGGGGCACCTTTTAAACACATTTCTACCAACAAGTATTTGAATAAGCAGTGGAAGAATTACAATAAATAAAATTCATGCTAAAAATAAAATTCCTAACATATTATTAAGAAAGTAACTTAGATAAATAAAAAAAATAAAATTGCTTGAATTGTCTCAACGGATCAAGTCTAAGAAAAATTCACTACACAATATTAGCAATCTTGCTCCAATTGCTAATAAATGTTAAAGTATGAAATGCATAGCCTTTGTTAAAGGCACTTTTGAATAGTGAGTGGAGGCTAGTTTTTACATTAGACATCATTTTTCTATATGTGAAACTAAAAGTTAAGATTGGAATGATATTTGAAATGCCTTAAGGTGATTAAGAATAAAATTAAAGTACAAATAAAAAGAAAAAAAATGCAAGAAATGAACTTAAAACATAAATTTGTTACAATATCTATATAGATAACAAGTCTTTATGGAAAAACAAATACACAAAAGAGAACTTTTTTTTTGAAACTTGACAAAGACATTAGTGATGTACGTTCTATAAGAAAAAAAAATGTAAAAATTTTTGTAATACAAATTGTCATGACCTTTATAATTTAGGATAAAATTATAAAAAATTATAGTGGTGATCCCTCTGTCCCTCCACCACTGGGGATTGGATTGCCGTCAATGAGGCACTAAAGCCGACTATTCAAATCATTGCTCAATCTAAAAGGAGAATGATAAAGCTTACCTGTTCATTGAAAAGAGGTTGGGCACGAGCAGAAAAGCTTCCCATGGTTGTTCCCATCTCCTCCTTTTTGGCAAAAAAGCTTATGAGGTTCGGGAGACTTGTCAATTCCAGTTGCTTTAGTTTACTCAACTTCACCTCTCCTGTGATTTCATTTTCATCTTTTTGTCCTTCAAATCCAATTATTCCCTCCATGATCTCACAGGAGGTTACTTTTAGTACTTCCAGGTGGACAAGTCCTATTGCTGCGGTTGGGGAGAAGAGATACTTTAACTTATAATGTCCAATAATCAGCACTTCAGCTTTGTCCACCAAAGGGATGAATTCATTTCTTAACTGAATCCCTTCTAGTTTCAACATGCATGTTCGAGAAATTAATGCTTCATCATAGTTGAATATTGAACCCACTGATATCCTAAATCCCTTCAGGTCCGCAAATTTTAGATCCTCCTTGGGTAGTAGCTTGACATTAGGTACATGGATATGTAAAGTGGTTAATTGAGCATGAGCCAATAACTCCCTTAGCTCCTCGAGGCTCGCATTGTCTCTGTTGTTGGTGGGTTGCTCGTCTGTTGTGGCCTCCCATTTGTCAAATGTCATTGGAAAGTACAATTCCTCCAAGCCAGTCAAATTGGATATGACCCCTCGCGGAATCACCATGAGTTTGTCACAATCTTGGAGATCTAACACCCGTAGACTAGTTAATTGTCCGATCTCTGGTGGCAACACCTTAATACTAGAACCTCGAAGGCTAAGCACTTCCAAGTTACTTTTCAGGTCCTTAAGTGTAGCAATATCTGCCAACTTGCATTTATTTAGATATAGCATCTTAAGGTTTGTCAATTTTGCAAGTGATGACGGAAGTGGCTTCATACGCATTCGAGTAATAGTTAGCACCACAAGTGGCGTCATCCCATTGAAAAAATTGTCTCCAACTTCAAGATCAGAAAAGTTGGTATTGTCAACCATTAAGGTGTGGATTCGTGGATATACCAACCCATCGGGAAGCCCTTTAATATTTTTGAAACTTAGTGACATTGCTTTGTACAATGGCTCATTTGTGGGATTCCGTGGCCATCGAAGGGCGCCATGTTCCACCAGAAATGCTTCTTCGGAATCCTCACGTGCAATTGATATACCAACATCTCTTATGACATCATGAATTTTGACAACAGTTTCATGATCGCCAGTTGTCAACAAAGAAGCTGATTTTAGGGTATCAACAACTGTACGTACGGCATTTCTTGCTTTATCGAGTGTATGTGGGTTTTGATCAAGCAAATTCCTAGCAACGCAAAGTCTCATCAATTCATCAATGGGAATCTCTGCATCCTCAGTGAACAAACAGCATAGCAAGAAACATGATTTTGCGTCTGTGGAGCGTAGCATATCATAACTGACCCTTAATGAGGCAAATACACTTGGGTCAATGCCCTCAATTTTTGTGAGCATGTACTTCTCCAACTTATCCAGTGCTGTCGCCCACGCATGTTCTTGCTTACCTTTCAATGCTTCACCAAGTGCATTTAGGGCGATTGGCAAACCTTTACATTTTGTGCACACTTTGTATGCTATAGAATATAGTTCTGGTTGAGACTCGAAAGAGTTTCCTACCTTCTTCGTAAATAGAGTCCATGCTTCGCCACTCAACAGTTCTCCAATTGAGAATTTTCTATTGACTTCCATTCTGTTAGACAACAAATCTTCATTTCGAGATGTTAACACAACTTTGCATCCTGTCTTTCCATCCATCATAGGAATACCTATTGCCTTCAGATCCACTTTTTCCCAAATATCATCCAATATGATGAGATACTTATCCCCGTTTGTGAATTTATTCCATAATTCAGTTGCCCTTCTCTCTTGATCATCCGCCTTGGCCTTGAATTCAAAATTTAAGCTGTCAGCTAATTTTGATTGTACTTCCTTCACATTGAGATCCTTAGAGACAACTGCCATTGCAACTTGCTTAAAAGTTCCATCTTTTCGCATTTGTTTGCCCACGTCCTTGACTAATGTGGTCTTACCGACCCCACCGAGGCCAAATACACCAATCATGTTAACGTTTGAATCTTTTAATGCACCCATAATATCCTTGAAAATTGATACTCTAGAATCAAAGTTGACATAATTCTTGTCGGATAGAGATTCAAGTTGACGCGGCCTAGGGTGGGCAATTTCTTTAAACTTATCACTTTTCTTGATGAGTTTATCGGCATCGCATATCTTCTCTTCCGCCTGTTTGCTCAATTTGTACCGCCACGTGATGTTAGGACATGAGCATGCAATGCAACGCATGTTGGCCTTCGTAGTACTATCGCTGATAAGTTGCTCAATAGCATTTTTCAATCTGTCCGCATTTGGTTGCCAGTGCGAAACCTCAACATCAATCTCTTCACCGCGATCATTGGCCTCACAAACTTTTTTTCTGATATTTTCCATACGATTGCCAAGTTCTGTCATTTTTGCTCCCACTTCACCGAGGTTCTTCGTGTAGTGAAGAACATATTTCGCTGCTTTGATCCCTTCATCAAAGGCTAGACCTCCACACTTCTCAATAAAGCATTGAGGAGTACACATTTTCAGGCAGGAATTATTTATTCCCAAAAGATGTTTAAGTGATTCGATTCAAATTTGACAAGATAAGCTCCTTGTATCTGCAGTAAACAAGAAAATAAATGAGGAAAAAAAGGAAGACAAGAGCAATGACATCTCACTAATTAACGTACTTTCTTTCGACAACTCAAACGAAGAAATTAAGTAAATATTAAGGTAAAGACTAGAGTCGCTATGTGGGTTAAGACCAAGTTCGATATTAAGGTGTATACGGTGGAGGAATTTAAGATTTTTTTGGATGGAATTAGGTTGTTAAAACTGTGAGGAGTTGTTTTGTCTGTTAGGTGAGTTTCGTTTCCTCCAACGTTTTGCTGGAGGGTGATGTCAGGTGTTTTCTTTTTAGTTCCTATTTTGTGCTTGATCGCGTAAGTGTTGTATGCTTACTGTGGTTGAGACCTCGATGTACCCCTTCGAGCTTGCAATAAATTTTCGTTTGCCGAGAAAAAAAAAAAAAAAGAAAGAAATTAAGTAAATATTCCATCAGGGCCGTTAAGAAAATCATCTTCCATCTAATTGTGTAGCCTAGTTTTGACGGTGTTCGTGGCCGGAAAACAACATCCTGTCGCAGATATCGGAAGAGTAAAACTTGTGTTAAGAATAGTGCTAAACTTGTCACACTTTGATTTCATCTTTTTGTCTCTCATACATTCCTCCGTTCCTAAAAGCATCCAAATCAAAATTAATTGATAGTGAGTGGAAAGGCCGCTCAAACTCATAAATTAGTTTTGGAGATGATAATTAACCAAGGTTTTTTGATTGGCAAGATTATTTTAACCAATGTTGGGACAAGCTCTAACACAACTTTGAATGTGCGATCCTTCACTCGCACATGGATAAATAAACAAAAGATCCATTACATGTAGATCATGGTGAAATAAGATGCAAACACAAATAACGAAGCAATCAATCAAGAGAATCTTATCCAGAAATTTTGAAAGCTTATCTCTAATAACATATTAAAACATTCAATTGATAATTTATAGTGATTGTAGATGCCACCCGAACTCATAACAAGCTTTGGAGGTGATAATATACCCGTGTGTACATTCAAGCTAACAGTACCGAATAGGCGAATATAGAGTTTGCTTACCCTTGTGGCAAGTTGGAGAGGCATTAGAACTAGTGGATGTATCTGTTGCAGAAGAAAAAACTAATCGAGGATACAATTGAGTTAGCTCTTCTGATATTCTCAATGCCACAATGTCTATTTGATAAGTTGATGCAACTCAATTTTCAGAAGAGAAAGCTCTCTATCATATATCTGCAGTAAAAGTAAAAAAGAAAAATATAGAAAACAAAAAAATAAGATGAGAACATTGCACAACGCTGCATTAACCCCAAAAAAATACTACCTTTCAACTTCCTAAAGATAGAAGTAAAATATTTCCCCCTACAGTTTTTTTTTTGTTTTTTAAATAATATTCTCGCTACATTACCTTGTATTTTACTTCGTTCATCTCAACCAATAGCAATTCAATATAATTGGAGACACCACTGTTCTTTTTTTATGATCAAAAGACAAAAAGAACAATTTTTTGGGTAATTAAGATTTTATACCAGAAAACAACACCGTTACAATGGGGACTAGAGGGGAACACCCCTAAGTTACAATCTCAAAGAGACCAAAACACAAAAGCAAAATCTCAACAATCTCGAAGCGTCCTTTTTATTTATTTTTTGCTCGGCAAACGAAACAATTTTATAAATCTCGAAAGGGGTACATCGAGGGGAAAAGAAAGAAGAGCGAACTTGCTCAACCACGAAAAAAGAAGCACGAAGAATAAAAACACACCATCCAGCCGGGGGTTGGATGTGTTACACCTCAAACCCATAATTAGAACTTCAGGTAACGAATATTTGGCGTCTATTTTTATTTGGCTGCTATTTTTTGGTGCAATTAGCTGTTTCGGGTGAATTTGAGGGTTTGGGGTTTGGGCTTGGCCCATTTTTGTTGGTCTCTCTCTTGTCAACGTTTTGGGTTTCGGGTAGACTTAGGTTAGTAATTTTTTTTTTTTTCCGGATGCCCTTATCCTTTTAATCTTTATATCTTTTCAGAGATTAATAAAATTCTTTTGTTGAAAAAAAAGAGGGGAGAGGAGGAGACACAGCTATACAGAACAAAGCAAAGCATCAAACACCAAAGAGACTATCCACTACTCCTAGGAAACAAAAGGATTTTATGAGAGATGTCCAGAGAGTTGACCATTCGCAGAGAGGGGCAACCACCATAAAAAAAATCCCAAATTAAATCAGTTCCTCTCTCATTCAGGGGTATTGAATATAAAATCTTGATAAATGCGTAAATTGTCTACCCATTTTATATCTTCAATTTGAATTAACCCCTTTTTCATGGTAATTCTATTTTTCCTCAACCAAATTCCACAAATTAACCCATCATATATATCTGTATATGCATGTAAAATAAAAAGCGGCTATCTAATAATTAATTTCTTTTATGTGTATATGTGATACACTACATCCAACCACTACATCATCCACTACATTCTTTGTAGGGCCCACCCCGGATCCCAAAAAAATACAGAAAAATATCCATAAATTTTAAAATAATATATTATGGGGCCCTGTAAAAAATTAGCTCCAACAAATATCGGTAAGTATTATTTCTAAATTCGTAGGGGCGAAACTGTGCAGTTAAACAGTTTCGTCCCTACAAATCAAGAAATAATACTTACCGATATCCGTTGAAACTGATTTTTTACAGGGCCCTATAATATATTATTTTAAAATTTATGGATATTTTTCTGTATTTTTTTGGAATCCGGGATGAGCCCCACAAAAAATGTAATGGATGGTGTAGTGGTTGGATGGTAGTGTATGTAGCATAGCTCATGTATGTTTTGCCTAGTATGAATAGAAAATTACTACTCCCTCCGTCTCTTTTTAAGAGTCCTACTTCGTAATACCAACTTATTAAAAAGACATCATCATTACACCTTTCACATCAACTTTTACCTCCACTTTTCATCCTTACTCTCCATTAAAACATCATCATTACATTTTTACTCACTAACTTTTCAAAATGAAATATACTTTTAGGAACAAAATAAAAAATTTACCAACTTTTATCCACTAACTTTACAAAATGGATACTTATTAAGAGACAGCCAAAAATGGAATACAAGACTCTAAAAAAGGGACGGAGAGGGTATTTTTTTTTAATTTTAATTAATGCTCTAAGGTCCATTGTGCGGGAAAGGGCCTGACTTGTGTGTGTCATCCGACTGAGTGGCATCCTTTGCTTAAGGCTGCGAGGACTAACTGATTCAGTCAGAGATTTCTCACGCTAGGAGCAGGCTGGCGATGCACTTTGTGAAAGCAGATTTGTGGTCTTGATGATTGCATCGATGCTTCATGCGTATTGGTTTCAATTGGGTTCCCGTTGGCTGTGGGGCTCTCTATTGCCAAATTGATGATGGACCCTATGTCGAAACCTCATGCTAGTATGCTTCGGCAATATGCGTCGTAGAACCTGTTTGCCTAAGTGCATGCTTTTGTAGAGTTGCTCGTGTCTTAGATTTTGGTAATTTTGGTTCACTCTTGATTATTGGGATGCGATCTTTGCCTATGGATGTTTGAAATGCAATGAAATTTGTTGTTGATTAAAAAAAAAAAAGTGACCGTAGACAAGTTAATTTCAATGAGCTATATATATGGTATCTAACACTATAATAAAGACCAAAAGAGTAAAGTTTTAAGGGCACCATACCTGAATAAATTAGCTAGGCGCACTCTTTTGTCAACTTTGAACTCCTACTGTAATGCGTATTGGTGGGATCAGAAATTAAGCCAATAGTAATCACTATTAATATCCCACTGCTCATAAAAACACACTCATCCCAACAATATAGAATGCTTTCAATAAGCTATTTTATATATCTAATAACACTAAAATCAACACCAAAAGAGTGAAGTTTATGGCATACCTATTTTACCATAAACCACAAAGTTTATTGCGTACCTGAATAAATTGTAGGAGTGGAGAAGATGAAGATCCAGCCAGACCACAAGAAATAGCAAACTCATTATTGAGTGTTAAGAGATTGAGTGAGGGCAGATGGATTGACCGAACATGGTGGAACCATGAAGTCTTTTAATTAAAATTCTACTTTTGGTAAATTCCAACGAGCTTCCCTGAGGATTTTTATAATTACAGAAGAAATCCTCACTCAAGTTTCAAAAATGAAAACGACCCCTCCACCAATGATAGAGTTGTTCTATATTAACCACAAAGTTCTTTATCCCCAATTTCATTTTCACCCTCACTTGGGAAATAGAGTAGAGTGCTGCTATACGTACAGATTTCTAGAAACAGACAGCGTGGACAGATGGGATTTGAACCAGTCTCGGGTCTCACAAAAATGATCGGAGTTGCTCATTTTATTCAAAATGTCTCGTTTAAGGTCTGTGTAAAAAATCATTTCATTTGAATATCGTTAAGGGGGTTTACAAACCACCCAAATTTTGCTTCAGAAAATGGGCCTTTTCTAAAGCAAAGTTTGGCTGTTTCGTAAACTGCCTTTACAATATCCAAATGAACTGATTTTTTACAAAGACCTTAAACGAGATATTTTGAACAAAATAAGCTATTACGATCATCTTTGTGGAACTCAAGACAGGTGCAAATCCTATTTGTGCGCGCTGTTTGTCCTTTGAAATCTATACTAGTAGACTTTCCGAATAGGATATCATCCTAAACTACAATCATCTCCGATAAATGCTACGCTGGAGTTTGAACTAACATACCTTATTCTTGTTTTTTTAATTAGTGATGATTTATTTGGTGGTTAGTCTTTCGCAAACCAGCGGCCGACAATACTAATGCTGTTGCTTTCATATCAACAGTCCCACACGGAAAGCTCCAAACAAGTCCTAGTAGGCATCTAGTAATTCTCGTCCTGTACTCTTCTTTTTAATCTTCGATGATGTTTTTGAAATACATTTTTAAACTCGCAATATCGCTTTCGTTCTTGCTTATACATGCGCATCATATGACTTGGATAAGTATTACTGTCATGAAAATCTTTTTCTTGACATAGATTAAGAGGACAATTTTACCTCCAATATGACACCCCTTGTCGTTACAAACAAGTTAATTAAATTTCCCAATCTACCTCTAGCTCTGGAAATTTCAATCTAACCCTTCATATCATTTCCTCGTCTTCATTGTTCATCTCCTTTGTATGGTCTCTGACTCTTTACCACAAAATGTGTGGAGCACATACAAATATATTTTAGAGAAGAATTTGGGGCACCGCAACGTGGTGCTTCAGAGGTATGAAATAACTCCAATATTTGCAGTTAGTCCAACATCATTAAGTGTGAGTTCCGTGTTCGTCATGTGTGACAAGAGAGTCACTACTGTTATTTTAAAAACTGGAGGGGAAGGTCTTTGTTTTACAAAAATCTCAGGATAGCCACCCAAGAGCGGAGCTATGTTGGGGTTTGGGGGGGCTTCGGACCCTCCGCCCCAACGCTCTGAGCATATGAGTTTTAAAATTTTTATGTTGTATATGCTTAAATTTAAATATTATTGATAAATATTCATGTACAACTAATTATAATATTCATAACTTTGGTTTGATTGGATAAAAAATTGGTTATTTTAAATTCTCATTTCTCAATTTCTTTCATAATAAAAAATAAGCATGTGGCAGTTGAAGTAACCGAAGAAAAAAAAATTGATTGGTCTACTTTAACTTCATTAGGCTAGAATCGTTTCAATGTATAAATATAATTTATTGAAAAGTAAAAATTTTATGATATAATAAGTATATGATCCGATGGCTCCGCCACTGTGATAGCCCCATGTAATTAACTACCCTTTTACTTTTCTCCCACTCCTCCATGCATTTTTTGGATAGAAAATGTCAGTCACCCAGGACAAATTCACTGCCGTGCTAAAAACTTGTGGAAGATGCGTGATGTTTGTAAAAATTCAGGAGAGGCCTCTGTAATATTTCACCATTTTACTTTTCTCCCAATTCCCCTTTTACTTTTCTCCCACTCTCAGCCGGATTCCGCTGATCCGAGTATCCTACAGGGCACCACTGCACTATAAGGGTGTAGTGAGCGCGGTCTTACAGTCGTCCATCTCAACAATTAATGATCCAAATTTTACAAAAAATTCTTTGCATGAATAATCTACTCTTCCTGCGAAAAGGTTTATTTTAAATTCACACTATTAAAAACACTTTTGGATGGTTGTGGTGCCGCACTATATGGTCCCCGAAACCGTCTCATCCCCGCAATTGTAAATTAGAAAACGTTAATAGAACCGTGGATGTAAATCACATTACGCAGAGGCCGGTGCGTTACATTATGTAGCAAATTCGATACTGCACTGTTGTAATTCTGTTTCTGGTTCAAATGCCATAACTGCATGCAATCATGTGTGCATTTTGTAAATATAACAAGTACCATAAATTTTGTTTCTTTTGTAATTGCGAGTTTTTGAGCTACATTACACACATCTCACAAAAGTAAGACTTTCTCAAGGCAGTGGCCGACAATGCTTAATGCTGCAAACACGTCCTACTCACTTATATTTCCAGTAGTCCGACGGTGGAGTTTTCACCAAGTTTTTAGGAAAAAACGACGTACGTTCTTTTGCCACCTCATTCACACTAAGCAACACGTTTTCACATTTTAACATTTTGCACGTTCACGCTAACAACCTATCAACAACTTATTTTTCAACAAACTTTTCACTGCAAAAAACAGCTAACAACTTGATTGCAAAAAATTTTTTTCTCAAAACTTATCGCTACTGTAAACACCCCGTAATTCTCAATTTCACATCTCGAGTTATAATCTCGTTTTTGAAATGCGTTTTTTCAACTTGCGCTATTGCTGTCATTCTTACTTATAAACGCACATTGTGTGACTCCGACAAGTATCACAGTCATCAAAACTTTCTTGAGAGGGATTAGGAGGATAATTTTATTTTTTCTCCAACACGCAACACCTCTTAGTCTGGAAATTTCTCTCCTCCTCCATCTCCTCTCCTTGTCTTGATTGTTCATCTCCTTGAGTCAATGTGCACTCTTGGCGGTCTTGCCTAACATGTTCCAAAACCCACTTAAGTATTGAAGGTCTTTCCCAAAAGAATTTCAAAATTGACTTGTATGGTTTCTGTTGTTTCCCCATACCAATTCTTCCTTGTGGTCATGCCTAGGATTAAAACTTCTATCGTTTGAATGCACAAGACAGCCTCTAATTCTTGCATTCATGCATGCATCCAAATTCATTTAAATCAATCAAACAAATTTGGGCCTGATTGAAGAGAGAGAATATATATTAAGGAAAAGAGCACAGAGGTGACTGTAACCTTATTAACTCGATATTTGCATATCACATTATGTACATATTTGTATTTGCATGCGCCTACACATGTTTTGCAAATTTGTCCGTTACAATTCCTTGTTTAAATTAATTTAGGCTTATTTGACTAAAATTCCTATAACGTTCAATCTAGGCTTATTTTCAACACATTTCTATAAATAGAAACCTTGGGAATTCCTAGTTTTTGTCTCTTTTGGGTCCATTATGGAGAGGTTCCTTCAGGTATAATTAAGGAGAGGCTCCTTGGGTATAATTGTGGAGTTCTTTGCTCTTTTTATTATTGGGGCGTGATATTAAAGTTTTGATCAATTGTCTCTTCAGTTTGTGGTCCCTCTGAGCTGCACCAGAGATTTGCCCCTGAATATCTTCCCAATCATAACCTGAACAAGACAAATTAACCGGCCGATTAATCAAAGCCAAATTTTCCCACTCGTTCATCCAATTGGTGTGGTTCTTGTTTCTCTATGTAGTTCAATGCTATTTGAAATTAATAGTCCTGAGAAATCGTGAAAACAAGAAAAGGGACGAAGTCGCTCTTCGCATGTGGAGACGTTCTTGCTTTGTGCTTAGCAAAACCACGTAAATCTTTGCATCCTTGTTTTGATGGCTTGTTGGTTTATTAATTTATTCTCTACTTTGTGCTTGTCATAACATCCATAATGCGTGAACTTGTGTAAAAATGTGTAATGTCTGTAAACAGTCCAAAAAACACAAGTCGAAAGGCAGATAAACAGTCCAAATCAAAACTCATACTCCTGTTTTTCTACCATCTCACACTAAGGTTTTAGCTTCTCATAGCAGTCACCACTAGAAGATTTCTACAAATGTAAAATTAGGAGTAGAATGCATCCACAAAATTTCTACCGATAGACCTGTGGTAAAAAAGGTTACTTATATACACACGGGAATCAGCTGTTGCATAATTTTTGTAAGTACCTCGCATTCACATAAAAAATGAAATTACAAAAAACAAAAGCAAAAACAAACATATCAATGGAGAAGTTAGACATGAAAGCAACTGGTTGCATACTTGTATCCGACAAAGATAATTCATACTTGAAAGTATTGTTCTAGCATCCAGTAGTCCTCCCGCAATGCTATCTAGAATAGCAGCTTCACTAGCCATTAGAGATGCATGCCATTAGCTTTGCACCTGCTACCTTTTCCTGGTCAACAATGGAAAGTCATTTACACAAAAGCAAATAACGGAATACATAACAGATGAATATATACACAGTTCAGATCAAGTCCACACCCCTTCCCGTCCGCACCTCCCCTTTTCCGATCGAATTTTGATAATTCGAGCCACTTAATGTGATTAGAATGTGATTTTAAAGGTATTCGCGAAAAATCGGGAAAAAAAATAATTGGGAAGGGTCTCATCCGAACAGTTTTTGTTTGTATTTGTTTGTATTTTATTGAACGGTTCAATAAAAAACTGATCAAATCAAGCTCTTCCCGATGTTTTTTTTTTTCCGATTTCTTGCGAAAACCCTTAAAATCACGTTCTGAACACATTGAGCTGCTCGGATCATCGAAATTCGACTGGAAAAGGGGAGGTGCGGACGGGAAGATGTGTTTTTTTTTTTTTCTCAGCAAAACGAAACTTTTATAAAACCTCGAACTGGTTACATTGAGGGGCTCAAACACGGTGATACACACATGCTCGAGCAAACAAGAATAAGAAAGGAACAATTACAAAAGCCCTCCAACAGAAAGTTGGATGGCAAAGCACCTTACCACCCAAAACAACTTACAGCTTCAACACCCTAACTCCATCCAGAAAAATCCTAAAATCCTCCACCGAATACACCTTTATGTCGAATTTTGCATTTATCCACATTGCAACTCTAGTTTTAATCAAATCACCCACTTCCTCAGAGCTTGTTGTAGCATTGTTGAACACATACGAATTTCTAACCAGCCACAATAACCACAAAGTTGCAAAAAAGGTGGCTTCCCACAATGATGGGAAGATGTGTTGATAGGAACCGGACTATATCACAAACTTCTTTTTTTGCATTGATCCAGATCTCTGACTTAGAGGATGTGTTCCAGAAAACTTTCTGTGTGGAACAACTATCAACCAAACACCATAAAATAAAAATGAAATCTTTGTTTTTCGTAAAATTATTTTACATGGTCGCTTTGCATGGCTTGGAAATATCCACAAGGATCCTAAATGCAGATCTGTATGTTCCCAGTGAGGTTTCTTTCAATTGTTAAGCTGTGTAGTTTGGTTCTGTTCTTTACGAATTACCTGTTTGCCTCCCATAGTCATCTGACTCATCTCTAATGGTTTGCTTTCAAATGAAAGCTTAACTTACCCAAAGATAAAACTTAGCAGAAATTAAGCAAACTAGTCATCTTGTCATTGGATAAAATTTTATATGATCGATTTTAAGGCAATTCTACCGTTGCCCCCCACTTGCATCAGACAATGGTCACTGCTAGTGCTAGGGATGGTGAATGTTAAATCCAGGCCGTTAAATTCCATTGGGTTAGCAAATCCACCAATTAACAATAGAAATCATATGTAGTTGAAATTCTTACCGGAAGGAACTTAGATAACTTCTTCATTACAGCCAATGAGCTACCAAGACAACCAAATTGCTGTTACAATTAAATCTGACAATAGTTAGTGTAGAGAATAATTTGAAGCACATACGTCAATAACACCAAATCTAAATTTGAACTGTGTGATTAACATGAAGATATATGCATAAATTGCTCATACAAATGTGCACCTCTATACCAATCAATGTAACTAAAATGCTTCCGCATGGGCTGCTATGGTCTATTATATTTGGCAAGAGTGGAACAGAGGAATTTTTTAAGGGTGTCAGTGAAATCTAACCTCTGGCTTCATCTTCTGTGTTATGTCACAGTGCATTAGCTCTTCAACAGCTTGTAGGGTTATGTTTTTTTTTTTTTTTTGACTTCTTCTCCTTGTATTGGAACAATTTTGGGCCTCTATGGTACTCATATTCTTTCTTTTCAATATAACACACTACCCAAACAAACAGAAAATCAAGTGCACAAGGGCATATGCATGAATGTGCTAGCGCGTGCGCATACATCACAGGAAAACATGTCAAATAAGCACCTGAGCCCAAACCCATCCAACCAGCCAATCAATGTCACTTTTGTGATTAGATATGACAAGGGCCTGTTCTTTACCTGGAAAATAGACCAATACATACGAGAAGATAAGCTACTAGCAGTTTCTAGAGCAAGAAAACTTCTGCTCTCAAATAAAGGGAGCATCATGTGCACTTAACGGATAAGAAGTTTAGCCTTACCCATTATTCGAAAACTTTCCGTATCTGTGAACAGTTTAATCTGCAGCAAGATATAACACAATTATGAATTACCGAACAGATTTTTGGGCTCACAGGTTAAATCACAAGACTAATGTCTCCACTGTCACTAGATACATTTCCTACCAGTACATAAAGTTACAGCTCCAAATAACCAAAAAGAACTAATGATTCCAAGCTCCCTTGAATTTGTTGCTCAACACATTTATGACATGGAATCACAATCCCACTAAATGAAAGCAAAATGAGATTATTATGTTGCGTGCAAATTTGTTCGCATAACCCACCTTTCAAATCCTACATTCCTGGGCATTTCAAGGATAAATGCAACAGTTCATTCCACCATTTTGAAACAAGTCATTTTATATACTTGGCTGAAAAAACAAATTAGTGGTTCCTGGTAATGAGAGTTCGGTAGTTGACTTTATCCCTTTCCAGCTACCCATATATATTCTAACAGCAATGCTACAGTCACCGACTGGGGGGTCGGTGACCGGCCACCGACCGTGTGTGGGGCCCACTCCGGGCCCCGCACAAATGATCCGAGCCGCTCAATAATTTTAAAAAAAAAAACCGAGTGGGCCACGTGGAAAATAAGCTCAATCCGATGTGCGTACGTGCTCGTTCCAAACTTTCATTATTGAACGGCTCGGATCATCTGATTTTGGAACAGCTCGGATCGAGCACGTACACACATCGGATTGAGCTTATTTTTCACATGGCCCACTCGGTTTTTTTTTTTAAAATTATTGAGCGGCTCGGATCATTCGTGCGGGGCCCGGAGTGGGCCCCACACCCGGTCGGTGGCCGGTCACCGACCCTCCCGGTCGGTGACTGTAGACTTTCTGATATTCTAAATAACGTCTCAAAATAAGACATGACAATAGAAGAAGGATGGTGTAAACAATACAAAAAAACAAGAACAGAACATAATATTTAAAAACCCGCAAACTCAGTGCTCTTCACCCTTGGCTTCACTGTTGCAATAAAATAATGATTTAAGCTGACCATAGTGGAAATTTGATTTAGTGCTCCCTAAGGCGCCTTTGTTGAAGGTCACCTTGGTTGCAGTTTAGAGGCTTTCCCCATTCAAAATTACGAAAGTTTACAATGATGCAGTAAAATAACTTTCCGAGCAAATTCGGACAATTTGACTTCTACACACTGCACATTGAACTTTTGACCGGACAAACATTGGGACTTGCTAAGATTTTCCGATCATGATCTACAAAAAGAGAAAAGATGTAGCACAAATCGGGAGCGGGGGAGCGGAGGCACCTAAAAAGCTCCTAAGGTTGGGAGCACCTAAGGAGTGTATATAGATTATGTATAGATACATACATAAAATATTTTTAAACAACCATAGTAGGAAAAAGTGATACTTAGAGAGAATTTTTTCCCGATATTAAAGGTAATGATTGAAAGTTGGATATTTTCAATTTGCGAAACTTCTTGACTTATATGATTTTCATATTCTTATTTCCACAATGGCATAACTCCCTTAAAATTAAGAGAATAACTTCCTTGATGACCTGATAAGCTCCCATCTTAGTTATGTGCCAGCTCCTGTCTCGAGGTCAGCAAGCTCCCATCTTGGGAGCGCTGATTCGAGTGCACACCCATTTAGAAGGATCTTGCCCCTAAGGATGGAGCAACACTCTTATCTTTACTAGTGTGTGAGGCCAGAAGGTTCTGTTCAACGTGAAGTTGACTATTTTTGTAGCATCTAGAAAACACCATTGCTATTGACAGAAAAACACAAAAAACACGATCAAGGAAAAAAAAAAATGACACCTCTTGCAAACAGTCAGCTAGTTAGAATTATTTTCGTGCAGCTTTATAATCACCTGAACCCCTGCCCACCAGTCAATAAACCATATAAGCTCCAGCCACAACAATTCTGCGACCACTCTGTTAATGGCTGTATAAACTCTTTGACAATGGCCGAACAAGGACAAAGCAAATAGCCTAAACAAAGATAGTTGCAATCCAATACTTGCGGGGCAATCCACATCGATGTAACGAAAGTAACAAAAGGAAATAATGATTCAGACACAAATGAACAATGGTAAACAAAGCCTAAGAACACTGTTGCCTCAACTGAAATAACAGCCACTGCATTTTAGGAGATTTCTTGTAGATACTTATTCCCCAATTAAATCCTCAACATATATAACAAGGACGCGGGGGCTCTGCTGCCCACCATGGCACAGCAGAGAAATTTAATTTTTTAATCATATTTTTTAATATATAAACGGTGTAAAAAAATTAAGTACGCCAATTTTTAATTCGTTTGAACAAGTACGAAGAACTTATTATTCTGATCATATTGTTCTAAAGAGATATAATTAGCTTTTGTTTATAGGGCTCTCATAATCACGTTTCTACTCTACAAGATTCTAAATAAAGAGCAAATACTTAATTATGAGAACCCTAGAGAGAAAAATTAATTATGAAACTTTAGAATAATAAGATCTTTGCATCGGTTCAAACAGATTAAAAACTTGAGCACTTTATAAATTTAGATGGTTTGTATACTAAAAAATATAGTTAAAAAATTAAGTGTTCCAATTTTCAATCCGTTTGAATTGGCGCGAAAATCTTATTATTCTGATCATATTATTTTAAAGATGCATAATTAAATTTTAACCCTAAGGCTCTCATAATCACGTTTCTACTTCATAAGATTGCAAACAAAGAGTTTAATTTTTTTTCCCCTTCCCAAACGGTGCCGTGTGATATGTGGTAGGGGCTGCTGCCCATGGTGGGCAGCAAAGCCGGCGCCCCTGCGTCCATATAACAAATCCCAAACTATATTTGACAAGCCATGTCAGCAAAGCACCCAAGAGAACGTAATAAACTCGCTACGACTTTTGGTATAGTGAGAAATGACTCTTCAAAATGCCACATCATAAAATAAAGCAACTTTGATTGATGAACTAACTAATTTCTCTTAACAAAATGGGTTCCTTCAAAACAAAGGAGTAACTAAAAAATTATAATTTGAAGAGTCCCTTACAGTGCACTTGTTGTTGCAAGTAACTCTTCATCTTGTCACACGAGTCACCGTAAAGATTTGCTAGCTCCCTTCAGATTCTCTTCGAGCATCTCCGACTTTTTCTTTTCTCTCAATTCATTCTCACTCAAAACCACCACCATTGCTTTAGCCCTCTCACTACTTCGATTTCTTCAGTTCTTTGACATACTGGAATAAGATACAATATAGTGTATGGAGAGAGGTAATATTATGCCTCAGAACGCATGCAACTTCAACAATCAACGCCATTCCCCACAGAATTCAACTTATTGACAAACGTAAACAACATTCAACAAAAACCCCAATCGTACAGCATAACCACTCTACTCCACGAACCCTAAAAAAAGAAACGAAAATGAGGAATGTACGACCTCAAATCAGAGCAAAAACTCGAAAATTAGACGCAGAGTTGGCTCTGAATATCAACTGCCACTGCAATCGCCATGAGAGAGAGAGAGAGAGAGAAGATTTCAAGATTTAGTCTCTGAATAGAGAGAGAGAGAGAGAGAGAGAGAGAGAGATGGGAGTATTAAATACAACGGTACATATGCAAATGAGTGTGCGTATGTTTTCGTGGATTTATGAGTTTATCGATGACGAAGATGAAGAACAGAAAAAAAGTGGCTCACTCTTTTGTTTACAATGAGGTATCGGGCTAATCTTAATACTAGTGTAATTCTAAGTTATTATTAATGAATTTGTAGTGTTCGTTTTTCGGAAAAAAAAGAAAGAAAGAAAGACGCAAACCATATATGAGACATTGAGATTAGTATAAATGGAGTAATGCTTCAAGATATTCAAATAATATCTCTTCATGGAGGTCGTGAAAACCGACTGTGTACATTTGGGTGAGAAAATATAGAGATCGTTGATTTGGCCATAATCTTAGATTGTCAAGAGTGACGAGAGAAGTTGAAGGAGTACTATAATTGGCACGTGAGCTGAAGAAAATGTTCAATTTTTTATTAGGTGTCCGATGAATCAAATTTTCATTGGATTTGATTTTTCCATTAGAAGGGGGATTATATTTATTAGTATGTTGTAAAAGTAGTTGTATCTGTCTTCTTATCAACAACAACAACAACAACAACAATAGAAGAGGCGGAGGAGGAGCGCCCATGGATTTGGTTACATAATATCACTCCCTGCGACCGCTCTAAAAATAAACTTGCGGGGGCAATATCGAATACTATAAAAGACTTAATTGAAGCCATCGCTAACACCAATTGATTTTAGGAGAGATAGTAAAAAAACGGTCCGACAATACCTATCTTTTTTGCGAAAGAGTAGTATTTTGTGTGTGTTTGTTTTATCTTGTGCAACGCCATTTAAGACTGGATACAACATGACTTGTCTAGATAGGTGCACCATTATCATCTAGCCTGCATGCACCTTTCTAAGCAATATGTCTTTTACTTGAAACAAAATTGTAGAAATCACCGTCATGCGTCTGCTCTCACCGTGACGTACGATAACTAAGTTATCTCTTTTCAGAATTGTTGTTTGTGACTTTAGTTAATTAAACGGACATGTAAATAACAAGTAAATAAACAATGAGTGGTGCTATGTGCACCGACCAAAACCATACCGACGGCTACGCCGGGCTGTTTATGGCCATCGAATGACCGATCCGAGCCGTCAAAAATTCTAAAAAAAAAAGCCAAGGGGTCTTACGCGAGAATCAACGGCATCCGATGTGTGTAGGGTGCTTGATCTAAACACCTTATTTTTTGTGTATATATGAATATGGTGTAAAAACACAAAAAATAGGGTGTTTAGATCAAGTATCCTACACACATTGGATGCCGTTGATTCTCGAGGAGGACCCCTCGTTTTTTTTTTTTTAGAATTTTTGGACGGCTCGGATTGACCGTCCGGTGGCTAGAGACGGCCCGGCGCGGCCATCGGTGTCACACTCCAAAATGAGAAGTGACCGGCCATGAACCACAAGACCAAAGCTCGTAGCACATGCAGCCTAAAAAGAAACTTTATAAAAACTCCCAAGCAAAGATCTACCAAACAGTCAACCATATTTTTTTAATTCAGAACATCCCCAACCAATAAATTCCACAAAAAGAATGGGGCACAAACATCTCATTAACCAAATAAAATCCAGTGATCCAACAGTAAATAAAGAATCCAGATGTCTGACAAAATGTTTTAAATGCGGAAGTGATTAATAAAATAAAAATATGATGGGACACCCTAAGGAGGTCAAACAACAGAACACCCCGAAATACCGCCAGAGTCTTCCTAACTGCCCAACTTGCCGGAAAAAGAAGTTGGAATAAATCCGTCAGCTGACGAGCTCAGTGAGTAGCAAAGCATGTATATTAAATACAGTTCCAAAACAGGGATCAAAATAATTTACCATGTCAACATAAATTTGGCATATGCGGTGAACAACCAAATTATCCATTAATCCAATTAACGATTCATCCGATAAGTCTTAATGGTGTTCTCAATCCAATCTCCAACAACAAATGGGGAACCACAACCAAAATCAATAGTACCAAATGCCAGTGAATAAATATCTCAAAATTGGATCCAATATCGAATCATAGAGTCACCACGAGTAGGCAGTCCGTGGAACTTTTCCCTAAGAACGATCCGGTCAATAACAACCGTTGAGCATTAGGATCACCGGCCAAATCCGGTTTCTTCCCTAATGGCTAGAGTCACCCGCACACAGAGGATTAATTTCCCTGGACTTTCAAAATATGTTCCCATCAATATCCACAAACTTCTCACCAAAAGATTATTCGATCAACAAATGGTTTCACCAATTCGCATGCCAATTTCAAGAACCAAATAAAACAAATACATGTTCCCAATTTCAATCATTAATTTTCTAAAACAATAATTTAAGGAATACGGGGAAGTTCGCAAATACGTAACATGCTTAACCACTCACCTGGATCCAAAGCTAGTGCAATCGAACAACGCGAAATGAGTCTAACCTGAGCAAAGAATCTTGTAGCACTATTATCACTAACTGTATCAATATAATATAATCTATAGCAACATGAAACTCCCTAAGAAAAATACTCTTCTAACCTATGACTAAGCCAACTTAACTTCAATTACAAAAACT
>BPLS01020377.1:0-17340 GCA_019656275.1 Rhododendron kiyosumense | reverse complement strand
TTGGGTTACGTCTCAAAGGACACAAACTGGTGGGTTTTCACACTACCAGCATTCCTCGGCTCTAAAACCATACTCGACCCCTACACCATCCTCTCTCTCCTCACATCCTTCCTCTCCCTCTCTCTCCTCACCTGGGCCTTCGCCGCCGGGGGCACAGCCTGGAAAAACGGCCGCAACAAAAAGGGCCCCACCGCGATTCCCGGGCCCCGCGGCCTCCCCATATTCGGTAGCCTCTTCACTCTCTCCCGCGGCTTGGCTCACCGCTCTCTAGCTTCCATGGCTCGAAGCCGTGACGCCACCCAGCTCATGGCTTTCTCCCTCGGCTCGACCCCCGCCGTCGTCGCCTCCGACCCCAGCACGGCTCGCGAGATCCTGACCTCGCCTTCCTTTGCCGACCGCCCCATCAAGCAGTCGGCCAAGAGCCTCATGTTCAGCCGAGCCATCGGCTTCGCCCCGAACGGAACCTACTGGCGCCTCCTCCGGCGAATCGCTTCCTCCCACCTCTTTTCGCCCCGGCGCATCTTAGCGCACGAGCCCGGGCGCCAGCAAGACTGCGCCGTGATGCTGCGCAACGTAGCGACCGAGCAAGCGCTCAACGGCGCCGTCAGTTTACGGAAGCACTTGCAGTTTGCGGCGCTGAACAACGTCATGGGGAGCGTCTTCGGCAAGCGTTACGACCCGGCAGACGATAGGGGAGAGCTCGAGGAGGTGAGGGATATGGTGAGGGAAGGGTTCGAGCTGCTGGGTGCGTTTAACTGGTCGGATTACGTGCCGTGGCTAAGCTATTTCTGCGACCCGTATCGCGTGGCGGAACGGTGCGAGGCTTTGGTGCCTCGAGTCAGGAAACTCGTCCGAGTCATCATCGAGGAGCACAGACTCAGTGGGTCGAAGGTGTCTGATAATGCTGATTTTGTGGATGTTTTGCTCTCTCTGGAGGGTGACGAGAAGTTGCACGAAGATGACATGGTCGCTGTCTTATGGGTATGATTTTTTTAATTTAAAATTTGGAAATTGATTTTAGTACTCTAAAAATTGATAGAGGAACTCCAAACGACATATAATTTTGGAGCCCTTCCATCAATTTTTGAAGTGTTAAAATCACAATTTTTAAAATTTATCATAAGAAAAAGGTTTATGAAGGTTATTATAGTAACTTGTTATGAAGTTATATTATTATTACATGTTGCCCCTTGGATATTATTTATTTTCGAAGTGGTATTAATGTAAAATTTCCCCTTTGGTTTGGTTTGTTTTATGGTTTCAAAACTTTCTGGGCATGGGTCTCCTCTAAATTTTCTATATCTTATAAACTCACTCTCAAATCCCAACCCAAGCCGATCGGGAATAATGTATTTGCTAGTGTAACATTCCCTATGATGTTTTGCGTTAGTTATCAGAACTCCAGTGGTAAGAAGTATGAGGGTATGTTTGGATAGGAAAAGAAAATTAATGAGGGAGAAAGTGAACCAGTTTAGTACTATTATTCTTTGCTTGGTTATTTACTTTCTCATGTTTGTTGGTGAAGAGAGAAGGGAAGAAAATAATTTGGAATGTTAGAAGTCAAGGGGAAGGGGGAGGAATAAGGAAGGAAAAGAGAAGGAAATTGACCATTCATTGTTTTTCCTTGAATTTCTTTTTCATCTATGAACCAAACAAAGGAGATGAGAAAAATATTCATTTTCCTTTCATTTCTCTTATTTCCCTTGTGTTCCAAACGGAGGGTAAAGTGGTGGGGGTCAATTCAAAACATTTTATTTTATTTTTTTTTATAGTTTTAGGGGCCATATTAAATAATCTGAAAGTGCGAGGGGTCAAGATGGAATTGAAGTAAACTCTCAAGTGTTTTTTTAAAGAACTAAACTAGTGTATCCACCGTTTTATTTGTTAAGGGTTTGATTGACTGAGTTGACTCGCCCACCTTTGATTGGGATTTGGGATGCAGGAAATGATTTTCCGAGGAACCGATACGACAGCGTTGTTGACCGAGTGGGTCATGGCCGAGTTGGTGTTACACCCGGAAATTCAAACCAAGCTTCGTGAAGAGCTAAAATCCGCTGCGACCGAGAACACCCTAACAGACGCCCACGTGGCCAAACTCCCCTACCTCCAGGCCGTTATCAAAGAAACCCTCAGGGTCCACCCACCCGGCCCGCTCCTCTCGTGGGCCCGGCTGTCCACTTCGGACGTCCAGCTCAGCAACGGCATGGTCATCCCCGCCAACACGACCGCCATGGTCAACATGTGGGCCATCGGCCACGACCCGTGCGTGTGGGCGGACCCGCATTTGTTCAGGCCGGAGAGGTTTTCAGAGGGCCCCGACGTGGACATCAGGGGTGGTGACTTGAGGCTGGCCCCGTTCGGGGCGGGACGTCGGGTTTGCCCGGGGAAGAACCTCGGGCTGGTGACGGTGGGCCTCTGGGTGGCCAAGTTGGTCCACCACTTCGAGTGGGTCCCGGACGAGGCCCGCCCTGTGGACCTGGGTGAGGTTTTGAAGCTGTCTTGCGAAATGAAGCAACCCTTGTCTGCTGTGGCCGTGGCAAGGAATGTTTTGTGTTAGGGTTTTTGTTTGTTTGTTTGACTAAGAAGGGGAAAAAACTACTTGTTGGTTTTCTTTTTTAAGGTTAGGTTTTGACATGTTTGTAGTAAGTTAGTATTGGTTGAATTGTTTTCGTTTTCTTGGACCTGAAGTAAATTGGCCTTTGGTAGTTGGTACGTGTTTTGTTTGTAAATTAAATAGTACAAGTCGAATGGGTTGATGGGGTTTAATGAATTATAATACTGGTAGATCGATATTTAGGATGGTAAATTTGGCTGTTGCTCATACAGTCTCAATTTGGGGATAATTTTGGCATTGGAATGCGTGAGTCAATCTCAAAGGGGTTTTTTTTTTTTTGTGTGTGTGGTAAATCAGCTTGAAATAAAAAAAAATGTTAAGCAAATATACAATTCTAACGGGGGCGTACCCTAGGAAACAAAAGAGAAGAACAGAAAGAAAAGACCAAGTGCGAACTCTCGGCACTACGGAATGGGATAAATAAAAAATCAATGCACAATTCGCACGGATGGGTATGAATATGCAAAATGCAATAAATGTAGTAGAAAAGAATATCTAATAACAAATCAATGCACAACCCGTACGTATGGGTATGATGAATATGCAAAATGCAATAAATGTAGTAGAAAAGAATATCTAATGCCTTGTGCGACCCTCAATTTTGATTCCATATCAAAAGGGTGCTTTCCCTCCACAAGACAGTCGAATATATTGTAGCGCAAATGCCGCAATTGAGATCTGTTGGAGAAAATATATGCGATAGAAATTTTCTGGTAGAATAACAATTCTAAATAATATTCATCGATCAAATTTACAGAATCAAATAAATTGAGAAAGGAATAGGATAGCCTGTGGGGTGGTCGAGGCACGTGATAGCGCTCTCCTAAGGAACGATATACCCCCCTTGCACAGGGTTGAATGGTACTCCTTCCCTAAGATACATCGACCTTCAAGTTCTCTTCTATGCAGTGAATTGAACTTACGAACCATGTAATTTCCCGACACTCGAAAGAAAGCAACCAATAGAGTTTTTGAAATAGCAAAAACTTTTATCTTCTAAAATAGATTACTGCTTGAAATGACAGAAGGTAAAAGCATTTTTCTGTGCTAGTAAAACAAGATTGAGAAAGGTAGTCTTCTAGTGTATATGTATATCTCAAGCTACATAGGCATACGAGTATATATAGAAAATAGGGTAACATACTTCTCTAGTTTTTAGGAGAAATATTAGGAGAAGGAGACCAAGTCTATAGTAGCTTCAACCACCCTTAATAATCTCTAACAACATTTTCCCTTAGAAACCCACGTGATATAATCACATGTATCTGAATTTTAATATGCCAAAATCTAATCAAATCTAATTTGAGTAAAATTTTAAATTAGACCAACAAGATCAACAACATTAATGCTATTCACACATACAAATATACAAATATTTACAAATTCACTTACAATAGGAATGAGTCCCACACACCGAAAGCGTCTAGTGTATACCCACTTCTATTAGGAGTGTGTAAGTGTTTGTGTATTTATGTCATTATATATTTATTACTGAGATTGGTTACATGGAATAGTAGTGCAAATGACACTTCTTGCGGAATTCATAAAACATTTGAAACAATTATGAATCCATCGATTTTTTAATGATGTCAAGGAGCACGTTTGAGATATAATTATTCAGAAACATTGAAAGTTACGTAAGTAGACTATTTGATAGTAGGTAGGGATTTTTTTAATTAAAAAGTTAGAATATGTTGCATATGACATACTCGTGGTTTGACGGGGTTTAATGAATAAAAAGGCTCAACATTTTAGCATTGCAACTTGCTTGTATCACTTTTAATTATGATCCATTTTACTTCATTTTATAACTAATTTTGGTATGTTGAATAAGTAAAAGATTCCGTTTTTGACACATACATTTTACTTTATTTTTTATAACTAATTTTGGTATGCTGAATAAGTAAAAGATTCCATTTTTGACACATCAGCATGATTTTGGTAATAAGAAAGTATAATCTGATAATTATTCAGAAACACTGAAAGTTACGTAACTAGACTTTCTTAGAGTAGAAAGTCGTAAACACTAAAACTTTGTTATATTCAGTTTCTTCACACAAAAAAAAGGTAGAACATGTCATTTTGACGTATTCGTGTATGGTAGATAGAATACAAACAAATTGAATAATTAAGCCATGTCCCCCGATTTTGTAGCAAGGTGAACGACGTCAAACATTAAGGAGAGCTTTGAACCCTTCAACACTGTCTCACTGCATCCTTAAAACGAGGAATTAAAAGTTTGACTTGCTATGTTTTGAGACTCATTCAAAACCTATAAAACATTTGTCATTTGATGTTTATTTGTCATTTACGAATTACAACACATCACACGTAAGTAGATTTGTTATTACTTATATATATAAGTAGCAAAATAAATTTGAGTCATTTGACCTACTTTGGAGTAAGTTCAATGTAACTCCTTAAAGGGCCTAAAGAACATTTCAAAGTCAAAATATGGGCACCACCCCCTTTTGGGTGCTCCAATGCATGACTGAACGAACGAACGAAATTCAAAGGCCACATGGATGGCTGGACTGTACATTGCATTTTCTCCTTTTACGGACTCATCGGTGGTGTGCCAAGGGTGTGCACGGGTCGGGTTTGATTGCAAACCTGAATCCGACCCGACATGTTGGATAAAATTATTTTAGGCCCTGAACCCAAATTGAACAAGTGATCAAAACCGTCCACGAGCCCGATTTTTTACGTCGGGTCGGGTCGGATCCGACCAAAACCAAATTAATCTTTATACATTTGTCGGGTTTGGTCGAGTCGGGTAAGAATTGCAGCAACCCAAACCCCAAATCGAAATCTGATTTTTAACGGAAAATGAACCCGTACCCGACCGAACTACATGTTCAACCCCACCCGAAACCCTTAAGGTCGGGGCGGGTCCGCGGGTAGACGAGTTTTTTGCACAGGCCTAGGTGGTGGTATGGGTGTGAAGTTTGAAATTCGTAGTGATTCTAAAAGAAAATCACTTTTGCAGTTTTTTTTTTGTAATTTTGTTCTTATTCAAAATGAAATTTCGCGTTTTATTTCAAGGTTTTCGTAATTATGTTCTTAATTTTTTTATACCGTTTATATAAGTGTTCAAATTTTTAATCTGTTTGAACCGGTGCGAAAATTTTATTTTTTTGATCATTTTATATTAAATAGTCATAATAGATTTTTTGCTCTAAGACCTTTCAATCAGCACCCTAAGAGAGTCCTGAAACTAAATAAGGAGTCTTTGGGTGCTCATTGAAAAGCCTAGGCTCCGTTCAGTTGTTGAGAAAGTTGTGTGGGAAATTGGTTTCCAGAAAAAGTGAAGTGAGGTGAAGTAAAAGAAAAAATAATTATTTTCCTGTTAGTGTTCATTTGACAAAAGAATTTTGCAAGAAAAATTAAGGTTTAGTTGTTCATTTGTCAGGAAAAAGAAACTTTCGGGAAAATTTTGTGAGTGTTCACTCATTTTCCTTTTCCCGCAACGCAAAATCATGTGTTTTTTGTAGGATCACTTTTGCAAGAAAGTAATTCCTGCAAAAAAACTTAAATTAGTAAATTCTAGAATTTTCCTACTAACTGAACACTAGGAAAGTTATGAAAAAATTGATTTTTTCATACTTTCCTGTTCTTTCCTGGCAACTGAACGGGGCCTAAAGCCAAAAATTCATTACGACCATTTAGGATAAAATGATCAAAAAAATAAGATCTTTGCACTGATTCAATCGGATTGAAAATTGGAACACTTAATTTTTTAATCATATTTTTCCGTTAGTTTCATTAACGGTGTTAACGATTTTGTAAATTTGGAATGTAAAACAAACTACGGGGACGAAATTGAGACAATTGAAATTAGAGTGACGAAATTGAGACAGCCGTAAAACTAGAGTGACGACTACGAAAATTCGCCCAAGAATAAATATACAATATTCCTATGCTACAATCAAGAATCTTTAGTCAATCAATTAGGTAATCAATCAACCGAATTTTCCTCTAACACTCCCCCTCAAGTTGGAATCATAAAGTCCCAACTTGACACTTAAATATTGAAATTGTTCCTTTCTTAAAAGTTTGGTAAAGATGTTTGCAAGTTGAGATTTTGACTGAATATAGGATGAGGCAATTACTCTAACTTGCAATTTTTCCCGAACAATGTGGCAATCAATCTCTGTATGTTTCGTGCGCTCGTGAAAAACGAAATATTTGGCCATGTGGATGTGGAGAGCTGTCTGGTTATCATAAAATAAGGATACTGGCTGGCTTTGTGGAACTTTAAGATCTTCTAAAATGTGTCGTATCCATGTAATTTCTAAACAAGTTGCAGCCATGGCTTGATATTCGGCTTCAGCGGAAGAACGAGCCACATTGATTTGCTTCTTTGAGTTCATGGAAATTAAAGAATTTCCCAGAAGTATACAGAATCCTATAATTAAATGTCGAGTTGTCTCATAACCCGCCCAATCTGAATCACAATAAGTCTTTAACGTAGAATCATTGAACGTAGGAAAGAATAATTCTTGACCAGAATTCTCTTTAATGAAACATAAAACTCTTAGAGCAGCTTTCCAATGTGGTTTTCGAGGATCCTACATAAATTGACTTAGGATTTGCACAGAGTATACTAAGTCTGGCCTTGTTACTGTTATGTAAATCAATCTCCCAACCAATCTTCTGTATTTGGTTGGATCATGTAATGAATCGCCATCGGTGGGATTCAATTTCAAATATGTCTCCATTGGGAAAGAATTAGGACGAGATCCTAATAATCCTACATCATTCAAAATATCCAATGCATATTCCCGTTGGGAAATGAAAATTTCCTTTTTGAATTGGGAGACTTCAATACCAAGGAAATATTTGAGATTGTCAAGATCTTTGATATGAAATTGTTGCAAAAGAAAGTCTTTGAGAGACTTGATTGCCTGTTCATTATTGCCGATGACAATAATGCCGTCCACATAAATAAGTACTGTAGTAAAATGTGTTACTTTTGGACTTGATAAATAGAGAATAATCGGCCCTTGATTGAATGAAATCTGTTTTTTGAAATAGCACAAAAAAATTTGGCAAATCAATTTCAGAAAGCTTGCTTCAAACCATATAATGACTTATTGAGCCGACATACCATATTCTTCCCTTGTCGGCAAAGACAAGAGGGAAGGTCTATATAGACAACCTCATCAAAATCGCCTTGCAGAAAAGCATTATGAACATCCATTTAGTGGATGATCCAATTGCAAGAAGCAGCCACCACTAAAAAAGAGCGCATAGTGGTCAGCAGCGTCAACTTTGCAGTGGGAGAGAAAGCCTCTAAATAATCAATTCCTTCAATTTGAGCGTAACCTTTAGCAATGAGGGGGGCCTTGTAACGTTCAATAGACCCGTTTGAATTGAACTTGATCTTGTAGACCCATTTGCAGCGAATGGGCTTATGACCTGTAACGCCCCGAATTTTGGGTACGTTAATGAAGCATTTATTTAAGCCTCATCATTTAGCTTGACGGCCCACGGCCCGCCCTTAGCCCGCCTGGCCCATCGGGCTTTTACCTGGCCCGAGCCCGAGAAACGGGCGGGCTAGCCCGGTTCGTAGTTTGTAATGGGCGGGCTCGGGCCTATGAATTTTTACTCGGCCCGCCCGTAGGCCCGGCCCGTGAGCCCGCCCGGTGGCCCGCCCGGCATACCCGTCCAAAAACCCGCCAACAGGCCCGCCCATTAGCCCAAAATCCCAAAAAATCCTTTCTTTGTTCCCTTGGTTTAGTTTTGCCCAAGGAAATTTAAGCCCACCTGTTGGCCCGCCCGGCTTTTGGCCCGCCGGCCCGCCAATTGGGCTAGCCCGTGGGCCGGGCTTGGGCTTCAATTTATGGTAGGTGGCTCGGCCCGCCAAAAAGAAAAAGCCCGGTCGGCCCAGCCCATGGGCGGGCTTGGGCCGCGACTTGGCGGGCTGGGCCGGCCCGGCCCGATGATGACCCTTACATTTATTACATAATAAAGAGAGTCTGGCTCATTATTATTACATTATAAATACATCATAAGTAAAGGGTACGTTTATTCAACAAGGAAGGAAACTAGGATTTCCTAATACTACCCTACCTGTTCTTCCGTCCTAGCAAGCTCCTCTGCTCCAAAAGCTTCCACGGTGAACTGTTCATCTCGATCATCTACAAGGTTTGACACATTATACCAGCGTCGCCACCGATATAATATGTCAGGATCACCAAAAGGTAACACCGTGAGTTACAAAAGCTCAGCAGAACAATCTCATACCCGCTAACCCATAACTTACCAATAATAGATTGTAATAAACATCGATTTCCACATGATACGTATATAAACAGCTATGCATCCACATTCGATATTCAACTATTGTTGGTGTCCATGTTTCTCTATGTTTCTCCTACACGACTCATCGTAAACCGTGTCAATCATTTCTACTTACAAAACAATCTTTCAAAATCATTTGTATTGGCTCCGTACCGCGGACAACCAAGCTACACATCTAACCTTTCAAAATCATTTGCATTGGCTCCGTACCGTGATGAGCACCCAATATTGTAGATATTTGGTGCAAGTAGTCCCGTACTATATTGGTTTAACTTGCATTTATTTAGCTTTATAGTGATATCGCACGTAAGGTGTTTTTTTGTGTATTTCAGGTAATTCGTACAAATAAGGCGCGTTTGAAGGCCAAAGAATGCTCTGGGTGTAACCAAGTACTCAAGGCCACGTGCCACCCCATTGTGGTGCTCAAAAGATGGTTTGAAAGTTGCTTGGGTCGCCCAAGGGTTAAGGAAATTGAAGAAGAAGTGAGGATTTTACCAAAGCAATTCATCTTTCAACTAGCTGAGGGTAGAATCGTCATAACTTTTGGTGTACAAATTACTTTTGATCCAAACCATTTGGGTTAGAAAGTAGACTCGACGAGCTTTCCAACGGTCTAAAGAACACCTAAATCCGAGTTCGGGAGTGTCCGGAGCAAGCCCGCGAAATTACCTAAAAAAGCTGTCAAGCTTGTACCGGTACTGGGCAATTCCCAGTACCGGTTCATAGTGTCCAGAGTTCAATTTTTCCAGCATTTTTGAAGACCTTGTAACGATACTGGGGGTTGCCCAGTACCGGTTCATGCTGGAGAAATTGTTCACGTTTTTGCTACTTTTCCTACCTTCCATTTATGAAAAGTTTCCACTTATGGAATATTTTGGGGATATTTTGGGGACTTTTTGGTCCTTTGTAACTTAACTTTAGTTGCCTATAAATATGCTTATATGCCATTTATGGAAAGATATAGGCCATTTAGTTAGATTTAGGCCTTAGTCTTCCTTTTCTCTAGGATTTACTCCATTAATGTTCTTCAAGCTTTTCTAGTCATTTCTTCAAGAACTCAAGTAAGTATTTGTCTTATGTTAATTTCTCTTTTATTAATGTTTTAGCTACTCTTTAGATCTTTGCAGAATTCAAGTTTATTTTCGTTTTCTTCGGTTAAATCTTTCGCTCCATTTTCTTACCATGTCTAGTCGTTTAGCTATATGTGAGTAGTCTTTTGGCTAAGTTTCGGGCTAATCTTTCCCGATAACTTTGGTGGTTATTTGGTTCTCAAACCTTCGGACTTAAAATCATGATTTTCGGAATCGAACTAACCTAGCCATTTTGGTCTAAGCGAGGGGTGTTAACTCCTTGGTATGTTGTTTAGTCAAGTGGTCTTGGCAAGCGACATATTGAGAGCTCGTGGGCTCCTACGTGTTAGATACATTAGCAAAAATAGGTTAGTTTAGTTCCGTTTAATCACATCTTTTGACAAACGTAGTCGTTAAAGTTAAATCTTCCGGGCGTGAGCACGCGATCGTGACTCTCGCCTGAGTTATTTTAAGAACCGGTAACGGCCTTCGTCGAGGGATAGATGATCCCTAAACTTGCCTCTTTTAGTTTATAAAGTTCATTTCTAGTCTTTTATTAGCATTTTCACCGTTAAATTCAAAATCAAGTTGGTCGTCTTGAACGCCAGAATCCCACCATATAAACCTACAATCCAAACTAGCTATATTTCGATTATCTGTGGGTACGATCCCGGACTTCCGGATATTATGCTATTAACAACCTAACCCTACGCTTGGGGTATTTCAACCTTATTCGAAGGCGAGGTTCGGAGGCTAAGCATTTTTGTACCGCGGATAACCAAGCTACACACCCAACCTCGGTTTCGCCGCTCGGGTTCCTGAGTATCCGCACAATGGTTCCGCTGCTCCGAGTTCCCATTGGCACACAATTGCATTGGGTTCTCTCCGCTGATAACCAAGCCATACCTCACCATAGTTCCGCCGCTCCGGGTTCCCATGGGAATGCACACACACATCTCACATAATGCCACAAAAATTGGTCATTATGTAGTTTCAAAAGTATTTCCTACCAGGAAAACACATATTTCTTGTTAAACCACACCCTAGGTGCCATGTTTCTACTTTCTCGATTTTCGTGTCTCGTTCTCATGCAAGACTCCGCGGTGTAAGACTTTACATACAAACATGCATTTCATAAAACTATTCCAACAAGATCATCCAACTCTAAGCTACATAGCATGCTTGAATCACCATGAACATGAACCATGCATTTCTAAACCTTTAAACAAAAGATAACCTTATCTACTTTAGAAAAGAATGTTCAAAGTAACTTCCTAATGACGTTCTATTCTCCAACATACATTTTTATACAATACATAGAGTTGATGGACTAGGATTTCAACCTTACTTCTTGGCGGTGGTTGGCTACGGTAAATCGGTCGTCGGTTTTGAGTTTCAGCGGCGTACAGCTCCGGTTTGCTTCGAAAGGAAGAGAGATGATCTTTTCTCTTCCTAGAAACAACTTGCTAACTTTAAATAAGCTACTTTAAAGATCTAAAAGTGGTTTTGGAAGTGGTTTGGTGGTTTTGCTCAAGAACTCCCAAGAACTCAAGAAAAACTAGAACTTTGAACTAAGAACTCTTGGAATTCTAGAGAGAAGGAAGAGCAAAGTGAGGAGATGTGAGTTCAATGCTTGGAGTGAGTTCTATTTATAGGCAAAGCTTCCCCTCCCTCCTCTCTTGGCCGGCCCCTCTCTCTCTCTCTCTCTAAAACTAATTTTTTTATTCCAATAAAATCATGATCTCAAGGTCAAGATCCTAGGTTTGCATGGCTAGGGTTGTACCATAGATTTGATCTTGAACAAATTTGTGGTGGAGGAAGGGTTGTACAAGATTCTAAGGTTTAAACAAATTGAGAAATGTACAAAGAGGACAATGGGGTTAAGATTTGCTTTGGAAGAGTAGAAATCCCAAAGATTGAAAGTACAATGGAAGATCAAAGCCAAGGTACAAGCAAATCTCTCTCCCTTTCTCCTTCCTTTCTCTCTCTCGGCCTCTCTCCCTCTCCCTCTCTCGGTTCTCTCTCTCTCTTTCTCTCTCTCTCTCTCTCTCTCTCTCTCTCTCTTGTGCAAGGTACAAATATATGAATATATATACTATTTGGAGAAAGAAGAACAATTAAAATATTAGTACTTTTGTACCAAAGATCAAAATAGTCTAGATTTTCTATTAAACTACCAAAAAAGCACATGTGGTACTAAGGCAATTAACTAATCAACCATGTATAAATATATTATATACATATGTACCATGTGATCTAAGAAGATTGATAAGCACCCGATAATGCAATATAGGGTGCGCTAGTATCTAGTTTTAGTTAATTTCATCGCTTAATTAGTTGCTTCTTAATTACTTTTACTCGTAAGGTATGTTTTTAGTGCTTTCAGGTTAATCGTGTGAATAATGCATGTTTTGACGTCATGGATGGCTCGAGCGCGTCCAAGTACCCGAGGAACCAATGAAGACCCTGTCGGCCGTTGAAAATCTGTCTAAGTATAGAAAAATCACTTTTCAAAAAAGTATCGATTTTAAAGATAAAAAATGGCGGTAATTGATTATTGAATTTTTCTAAAGGTAATTTCAAAATTGCAAGGTTTTATTCAAAGATTAAGGTCATGTTTTGAGCCATTTATTCGATAGAAAAGTGTGTTGTTTTCTATTTTACACTAAAAGCTGGGGGTCAACATTTTGATTGGATTGAAATCTTAAAATTCTGGTAATGCCATTGTTTCCAAATTGGGGGGGGGTACTATTTTCATTAAATAAATTAAAGTAAAGAAAAGATAAAAGAAAGGTTTAAAATGCAATCTGTAAAGCTGAAGCTAGACCTGAAGATAACAGCCTCGGCATCGATGGACCAAATTTCTTTACATCGATGCCGAGCCCCTTAGCGCCCCAGATCCTTACCAGCCTCGGCATCGATGGGATGAATTGCTTTACATCGATGCCGAACCCCTTAGTGGCCCAGCTTATGCCTATTGCCAGCGATGCCGAAGGCCATGGCATGGATTTTCAGAGCATATCCGGGTAATATTCCAAGCGTGGAATAAAAGAGTGATGTAATTGGATTAAAAAACAAGTAGAGTAGAACGTTTTTAGTACATTTCTAGATCTAGAGTAGATTGCTTTTACTTTTTGGTACTGTTCTTAATTGTTCTTCAATTTCCAGCTTTCATTTGTTAATTTTCTGCATTATTTAGTTTAGTTTTGATAATTTGTGCTTTATTAAAGTTGTAGCTAGTATCTTGATCTATAGTTTAATTAAGTTTTCTTCTAGTGTTGCATTTCAATTATGCTTAGTCAATTTTTGCTTGCTCTTTTCTTCCTAGATATGTGTGAGTAGTTTTAAGGGTTGGGTCATGGGATGATTAGCATCCCGTGGCTTGGGCGATAATTGCATTTTCTCACCAAATAAAGCTTTAATTTCTGGATTTGAAAATTAATGTGGGGTTCGGATTCATTTGGCGAATTACCGAGGTGTTTTCTGGATTTGATCATGTGTAGGTAGGAGCATAGCCTACCTACCACACATGATGCTTAGAGCTCTGTCGCTCGAGGTGTTTACCAAATGAGTTCTAGAGCTAGGTTGATAATCGAATCTCCATTTCCCGGTTTAGGTACCTACAATTGTGTATTTTAAACCGCGTGAATTGGTGAAAAATATGATTTAGCCCAAGTCATGAGTGCTAGTGATTTCTAGACCTAACCTATCTTTTTCCTAGTTAATTCGTTCTTAATTTAGCCCTTTTAATTTCCACCATTTTCAAAGCAAAACCAAGTTGACTGGCTAAAAGTCGAAATCCCTACTTGCATCTACAAATCCGAGCTAAGCCATAAACTAATTCCCTTGGGTACGATCTTGGACTTCTCCGGATTATTTTGCTTCAATCGACATTCAAACCCTACTCTTGGGGTAATATTCTTCTACATCGGAAGATAACGAAGCAAAGATCAAAACCCTAATATAAAATAAATAAAGGTAATTTAAGAATCTTAGTACTAAGTACTTTCATATTAAAATAATGGGTACTTTGACATATGGGGTTTTTAAGAAAAGATTAGTTTAATAAATCCCATGGTACTTTGAAAGATTAACCCTTTTACCCATTGGGTAATAATTCCCTTAACTTCTATTGTCCAATGGATAATAGTTATTAGGTAACTTATATACTAAAAATAATCCAAAAAGTACTTTAAAGCATTTAAAAAGTCTATTTTTTATAAATACAAGTACTTACCCAAGTATACATTTAATATAAAGAATTGGGGTTTCTATTATCCAATGGATAATAGTTTCCCTAACTGTTATTCTCCAAAGGATAAAGTAAAACCAAAATAATTAAAAGAAAATGAATAATCAATTCTTAGTCTATGGTTAAAAAGGTTCACATGGTTCAAGAGGGGCAAAACGGTCCATTTACGGTTAGGTAAAGGTAACTAGGTAGTTTCCTGGTTTAGTTTCTTCAACTTGTTGGTTAGAAGCTAACTAGCCTTACTAAGTAAGCTAAAAGTCAAGAACGAAATTTGAAGGGCAAAAATGTAATTATGCCATACTACAAGAAAGCTAAAAGTAAATTCAAATAAAATTCAAATATTTAACGAAATTTATGTTTACCGAAAATCTGAGCCGTTACATGACCAACAGGTAGAGTAACAAGAGACCAAATATTATTGCGAGTAAGAGCATCAAGTTCAGCTTGTATAGCATCCTTCCATTTTTGGTCAAAAATTGTCTGATCATAGTTAGTGGGCTCACGAAGACCAAAAATAGAAGCAAGAAAAGAATAATGAGCAGGAGAAATATGTGAATATATAAGAGAGAGAGTTAGAAAGAGGGTGCCTTATACCTCGAGTTGGACATGGCGACGGAATGAATGATTGTGGGGAAGCAGTATGGGCAAAGGGCATTTAATAGTCGGCAGACAGGTCTGGCGCGAGGTCGGGTTGAGTGACGAGGAGCGTTAGGTGATGTGGAAGTAGTAACGGAAGGTAGTGGGTCTGGTAGAATCGGTTGAGTGGTTGGTGGTGGAATGTGGGCAGATTGATCGGTTGAGGAATTAGTTGGCGGATCGGTGTGGTTGGGTGGAGTAACTGGGATAGTTGAATTGGTTGGTGTATCGTGGGTAAGTGGGGTAGAATAATTGGGTAAATGTGTGGTGTAATTGAGATTGGGTGCAAGTGCAAGAACGAAATGAAAATCAGGAGAAGATGTCCCTTTATAGAGAAAGATATACTCATGAAAACGGACATCCCTACGTACGAAAAATTTATGGGAATCTAAATATAACAATTTGTAACCTTTTTGGCCTGTAGGATAGCCCAAAAAAACGCAAAGCACGAAGAGCAAATTTAGAAGCAGATTTGACAATATATAGTAGTATAAAATAAATTTCAAAAAACGTGAAGGTGGTCATAAGTGGGTAAATTAACATAAGGTACGTGGGGCGGATGAGAGTGAACGAATAAAGAAGAATCAGAAGCAATACGGTACATGGCACTACTATCTAAAATCCAGCAATTCAAGGAGATAAAATTAATAGAGGGATGATTACACAAACCTGTGACATTTGCAAGAACATCATTATTACCCTTCCAGAATTGTGGCGCATTTGCCATGACAGTGGTCAATTGTTGCTACTGCTCAACATAAAGTCCTGAGAGAGGCGAAGTGGCACTGTTGGGCGATGCAACATGTGCAGCAACAGGATTGCAGCGGGCAGCACGTTGCTGATTTTGGTTTCCCAGACGGTAGCTTTTCAGTTTAAAATTGGGGTCATGCCGTGGGTGCCCAAGTGAAAATCCATACAATTTATAATAGTTTTTAATGGTATGTGTATCCTTTGTGCAATATTTGCAAAATAATCTTTCAATATTGGAATTGAAAGGTGAAAAAGACGAGTTACCAGAGAACTAGTTTGGATTGGAGCTTTTAGAAAATCGCACAGCCACTGCAACTGAGAAGTTGTTCGCGGGCAAATTATTCTCAATTTCTTGTTGTTTCTCGTCCTGGGTCACCATATTATAAGCTTCTCGAATATCGGGTACTGACTTTAGAAGTAGTATTTGGCCTCGAATGGGATTTTAAGTATCGTTGAGCCCCACAAGAAATTGTATGAGACAAACCTCATTAAGATGTGCATGCCGCTTACTCCTTTCACCGAATTGACAATAATCGCATGTGAAAAGAGAGTGGTAAAAATCGAACTCATCTCAAAATCCACGTAGTTTTGTGTGATAATTTGCTATTGCCATAGCGTCCAGAACATGTGAACCAATGGAACTTTGGATTTAAAATATTCGGGGCAGATTATTTTGAGCGAAGCGGGCTTGAAAATCCTCCCAAACATATAGGGCTGTGGGAGCAAAAAGCACACTAAAAACTAGATTCGATTAAATTGAATGAGAAAACCATGAGATCATCGGGATCAGTAGACCTAGAGGGCTTTTTGAACTTTCCAGTAACAAAACCTAATTTGTTTTTAACGGAAAGAGCAATTTCAATAGATCTGCTCTATGTTGCCCAATTTTTGCCATTCAGCAATTGTGAGCAAAGCTTGATGGTGGAAGTATCTAAGTGATGGAAATAATAACGGCTTGACGGGTCAAGCCCTAGTTTGAGATTAGAAGAAGCAATGTCATATCTCATGATAAGTTGATAGAGAAAATGAAAGGTTTTAGAAAAATCAAAATTTGGATCCAGTTTTGATGGAGAAAAAGAACTACTAGGGGGAGAGAAAAAGAAAAAAAATAGTTAGGTATAGAACCCTAGCTCTGATACCATGTTGAATTTCGGAGAGCGAAAATTGAGAGAATATTTTTGTATTTCTTGAATGAATCTTTTACAAAGATACGAAACTCTTTATATACATACAGAGAAGCTAAACTAGGAAAGAAGTTAAATTAGGAAAAATAAATATACAATATACCTATGCTACACAAGGATTTTCAGTCAATCAATTAGGCAGCCAATTAGCCGGATTTTCCTATAACAGTTTTGGCAATTATTATTATGTCTCGATGAGAGGAATGACAAAGTACAAAATTATGACTTTGACCCATAACAATTTTGAAATATATCAAGAAAAAAAATACTCACTCCATCTAATGAAGTTGGTCCCCTTCAAAACTACCTACCATTTTCAAACTTAAAAATTACATATTTACTAAATAAATTTTTAAATTTTTTTACACCGTTGAAAATATATCATTAAGATCTATCAAACAATATTCATATTACACAAAAAATTATTTAGATAAGTGTCTTATTTTTTAGTTCAAAAATTGTACGTAATTTTGTAGGACCTAATTTTATGGAATGGAGGTAGTAGAAATATCAAAGAAAAAGCCAAAA
>BPLS01020371.1:0-11690 GCA_019656275.1 Rhododendron kiyosumense | reverse complement strand
TCTCATCTTTTCTATATATATTAGTTGTTCAATAAGAGAAACTTAAATATACGTGTGGTTTAGTGGCAGGTGCATGAAGCATAGGTTCTTGACCCTTAGGTTGTGTGTTTGAGTCGTGATGAAAAGGTTATCTTAAAACATTTTTTTGGTAAAACTTGAACAATTGTCCGTGAAAAAGAGGAAAAGAGTGGGGATTGAATTCACAACCTTGTGGTGAGAGAGCAAAGAACTTAGGCTTAATTGCAAGAATACCCCCTAAACTATCACTTTTTGGCAACTTCACCCCTTTAAGTTTAAAACTCATAAACTACACCCCCTTAATAACCAAATTCGAGCAATTTCACCCCTCCCCCATTTTCCATCCATTTCTGTAAGGAATTTGGATGAAAAATTGAAAAGTTGGATGGAAAAGTAAATCAATATACAAAAATGCCCTTTATACCCATTTATCCTCCTCCTCCTCCTATCCCGACCCCGGAATTACCCCCTCTTACCCTCCACTCACCACCTCCACGAGTTCTCCACCACCAGCTTCTCCTACGAGGGGACCTCCTCCTCCCCTCGTAGGAGAAGCAGGTAAAACTACATACAGAATCGAACGAAGTAGTACGATTTTGAACCAGGTACAGCGAACTCGATTGAAGATGCTTCTGTCATCGATTGGAGATGGAGTTGGGTGGGATGGGTGGAGATTCGGTGGAAATGGGGGTGGTCACTGGTGTGGGCAGCAATGGAGATGGTCATCGATCTAGATCGACAGAAGTAGAGAGATAGAGAGAAGTGTTGTTGTTCTGTTCTATGTTGTGTTTTCTTTTTTACTGAGTTTTTTAAAGCCAGGGTTATCTTGGTCTTTTTCTTTGACTCCGTCCAATTTTTTAATGGAAATGAGGTGAGCGGGTGAAGTTGCTCGAATTTGGTAGTTAAAGGGGTGTAGTTGGGGAGTTTTAAACTTAATTAAGAGGGTGAAGTTGAAAAAAAGTGATAGTTTAGGAGGTGTTCTTGTAATTAACCACCAGGGCTACATTTGCCAATTTAGAGAAATTTGGATGAAAAATTTGGATGAAATTTGATTCCATCAGTTTCTGTAAGGAATTTGGATGAAAAATTGAAAAGTTGGATGGAAAAGTAAATCAATATACAAAAATGCCCTTTATACCCATTTATCCTCCTCCTCCTTCTATCCCGACCCCAGAATTACCCCCTCTTACCCTCCATTCACCACCTCCACGAGTTCTCCACCACCAGCTTCTCCTACGAGGGGACCTCCTCCTCCCCTCGTAAGAGAAGCAGGTAAAACTACATACAGAATCGAACGAAGTAGTACGGTTTTGAACTAGGTACAGCGAACTCGATTGGAGATGCTTCTGTCGTCGATTGGCGATGGAGTTGGGTGGGATGGGTGGAGATTCGATGGAAATGGGGGTGGTCACTGGTGTGGGCAACAATGGAGATGGTCATCGATCTAGATCGACAGAAGTAAAGAGATTGAGAGAAGTGTTGTTATTCTGTTCTATGTTGTGTTTTCTTTTTTACTGTGTTTTTTAAAGCCAGGGTTATCTTGGTCTTTTTCTTTGACTCCGTCCAATTTTTTAACGGAAATGAGGGGATGGGGTGAAGTTGCTCGAATTTGGAAGTTAAAGGGGTGTAGTTGGGGAGTTTTAAACTTAAGAGGGTGAAGTTGCAAAAAAGTGATAGTTTAGGTGGTGTTCTTGCAATTAACCACCAGGGCTACATTTGCCAATTTATTGAAATTTGAATATACATAATATTTAATATATTTCAAGATTTTGGGGCCCTACAGTTGCCAGTTGGGCTGAAAAACGTGGTCGCCTAGTAGACCTATGCCCAGGGCCGGCCCTGGCCTGGGGATCCTGTTATCCCTAATGAACAGCATATGAGGTGTCCCTCTAAAACGGCATCGTTTTGGTTCGAGCACATACATTCAACAGCACTAACCTCCCTTTTCCCCTTGTCCACCCGCCAAAACGACGTCGTTTTGGTGGCAAAAAAAAATCCCCTAATAGTCCCCCTAATCCTGTCTGAAAAAGTATCGAATCAGCTCTTTGATCATTTATTAGTTTTATTGATTAATCATTTTTATTGATTTTTTGGAGTATTTTTTTACTGATTCGTAAAAAAAAATTAGTTCAATTTGACATCGATAAGAGTTTTTTCAAAATTTGGGCAAATAATATTTTGTTGACTTTTAAATTAGGCCCACAAAGATTATTCAAGCCGCTTATTATTGTTAAAATGTTATTTATGAACTCCTATATAAAAAATGAGCTCAATTCGTTGTCTGGTTTTATGCTACTAGTTCAGTTTCTATAGTACTACTCACCTTTTAGCTGCAAGAAATACAAATTAAATAGTATCAATATTGAAATATATTGAAACAAAGAATAATATTTTATACAACAAAAGAAAAATGCATCTTTTATTTTGCGGCAATATTGGAGGAGTACAATTTCATTGCCAACAATGATTTCATGGACATAGAAATCGCCCACAGGAACAAGATACATGGATGGCATGAAATAAGACTGAATCAATTTTCCATGATCACCAGACACCAGTCTCTCCTTAAACAAAAATAAATGAAAATCCTAAGATCATTCAACTTTAGGGAACAATTGAATAATTCTGAATTGTCCCAGGAATGAAAACATGCTAAGTACTCTGACCATCGAAATGTCAACGTTTCATTAGTAGATAAACTCTTAGCCGTTTTCCAATCATGAATTACAGTCGTTAGATTAACCACCTTGGCACTTATGATACGATAATAGTTAGCATGAACGGTCACCACAACCCCAACATCTCTACTACTTTCGCAAAAGCCACTAAAATAAAGTGTGTCCAAAAATTTAAAGGAGAGTCCTAGGTCTTTAAATAAACCATTTTTCACAAGCGTCGTCAAAACCTCCTGCCCATTCATTCCAACATAGTCTTTTCTTGTCGCGTACCAATAGTCAAAACAATGGAAATACCATTGTTGAGGTGGTTGAGATCGGACCCGTTGAAATGATCTGTGGAGATTTGGAAGTCTATCGTTGCGTTTGAGCTCGGAATGGAAAATGGGTTCCTACACTACAACAAATATGTCTTTTTATAGCATTATAAATGACAGCATTCTTTTAGGAATGCTATTATAGGGACTCAATTATAGCGTTTACTTATCCAAAACGGAGGGAACGTTCGCGCCTAAGTATAATAGCGTTTCATTAAAGTGAATAACAGCGTTCCACCAAAATTCTAGAGCGCCAATCCTTAGCGCCCGAAGTCGCACGCCACTTAATTAAAAATTCGAATTGATTTTAGGCTAGTGGCAGATCTCCCCATCGTTTCTTTCTCCCATCGTTTTCTTCCGAACTGGTTCTCGGTTTCTCGTGGTTGTGCGAACTGGTGATGGCAGCTAATAGATCGATCTTCCCGTATTCTAGGGTTTTGATTGTGAGTAGCAGGTTTGTTCCTTGTTCTCTATTTCTCTAATATCTGATGGATTAACCTTCCGGCCTTACTAATCTCCCTACTTCCATCATTCTTCTGTTTCCTCATCCGTAGTTGGAGAAGAATCAAGCCCTATTCGGACATAGTTCGGAGAGTTCTCAGCAGGTTTGTTTTAATTTCCTTAATTCTTGCCCAAATAGAAGGCTAGGGTTTTAATCTTCATTTAATCGCTTATGATAATCTTGCCCAAATAGAAGGCTAGGGTTTAATCTTGCCCAAGGGGCTTGTTCTTTTTGGTATTTGGATTTTGGATTTTGAATGGAGAGAGGTAGAGAAAGTAATGATTGAGAGAAAATTTATTAGGGATCGTGCACAGGGAGCAACCAAAATCTCAAATACCAAAACGATATTGGGGCTTTTGTGTTGATTCACTCGAAACTATTTGCTACTCGCAATTTTGCCTCAAACTCTTCATCATATGTGTTCGATTGAGCATTTGGGTTACACATGTTTAGATTCGGTGGTGTAAGGTTCTCTCATGTAGAGACCCGTAAATTTCATTCGCTTATCGTATTCTCATGTAGTAGTGCCTCCAGCTAAAGTCTCACCTGCCCAAATATAAATAATTCTACAAGGCCTAAGAAATTGAATTCCCAACTGTTATTTTAATGTCAAAATTGGGCGTCAATGCAACCTAGAATAGACACATGTTTTAGGAGTTTTGCCTCTCCTTGAATTAAATCTCCCGTTTCTCGAATAAACCTAAACAAAACTAACAAACCTTGGATGGTGAGCAAAAAAGGAAAGAGAAAAAAAGAGCAATGGAAAGTAGTTGAAACTTAAAACATCCCAAGGAGAATTTAAATCTCCTGTACGTGTAAGTATTAACTTTTATCTTATTTGAATTTTTTTTATTCTTGATATATATATATATATATAGACGTGTCCCTAAACGTGTCGTGTCCCCCATTTTCTAAAAATTTACGTGTCAGGGTGTCGGTGTTGTGTCCATGTCCTGTGTTCGTGCTACATAGGTGTGATCAAACTGTCTTTTTGGCATGAATTATCTTTTTCAATGAGTTTTGCAAAGTGAATGGACCCACAAAAATCTCAAAACTAGACCGGAGCTCAGTTCATTTTCCCTCACCTCTCTCTCTCTCTCTCTCTCCGTCCTCATTTTTTTTTGAAATTCTTAGGTTCTTGGTAATGTGAGAACAGTCCAGGCATTTATTTGCTGGGGAGGAAAAGGTAGTCAGATCCTACAGAGCAGCGCTTGTGAATACTTACACGTACGGGAGGAAAGCAGGGCTAGCCAAGGGTTTGGGACTAGGAACAATGCACTGTATCCGTTTCCTTTTATGGGCATTGCTTGTTTGGTACACCAGCATAACAGTTCACAAGGGCATTGCCAATGGAGGAGAGTCTTTCACTACTATGCTCAATGTCTTCATCGCCGGACTGTAAGTCTCTCTCTCCCCATATTCTTTTCTTACCTTCCAGGGCAGTTTGACTCTATATGAGTTTAGAAGTCAGTCCACGCAAATTGGAAGGCAGCATATGAATGAGTCTTGGGGTTTTCTTCACACCATTTGAATTTCATTGGTTCCTTGTACAAAGGCAACACTTATATGCCCTGTTAGACTCATCAGACTACTAAATATGGTGATATTTTATACCACAGTCCACACGTACTTTATACCCCATTTTTTTATTGGAGAGATAGTTGTCCATCATCATCAGCTATATAATCCCGCTGACCCATTGTTTTCCTTTCAAGTGCCGGAGATTCAATATCACATGAGTTGTAATTCTATCTTATGATGAATCCGGCCAGTCAAATAGGTCCACAAACAAGATAAATGTTCATTGGTGTTTTTCGGTTTATGGAATTGCTAGATGTATAGAACTATGCATCTGCTATAGAACTTCCACACCAATTGACAATGTAAAACAACTTTTGGATGCAACCATAAAGATCAAAAACGACCTGCGGATATGCCATTATCCATTTTGAGCAACTTGATTTTCAATCATCTTGGTGCCTTCAGATATTACCTTGGTATGGTAGAGTTGACATAGAACCGAAGCAAGTTCATTATGCTATTCCATGGCTGTGAAACCACCGTTGATCAAACTGGAAAATGACTTTATAAGTAATTATGATGAATCGCTTGTTGCCTTCTAAGGTTTCTGCACTGCAGTAATCCACAACTCTGGCTGTGATGCTACTCCAAAGGATGGACTTTCCACAGCATGGAGAAATTTTGTTTTAGCAACGTCCACTGTATTGGACTGATGACAGTTTTAATGGTCTTCTGGAGAAACTACGTGATATATTCCCTGCGGATATTGTGTTGCTAGACTCTGTATACATAGAAATTTTCTGAAAGCATTTCAAGTAGGTTACGAGAAAATCCGTGCTTGTGTGAAGCATTTCAGCATATGTATTGCTTCATATGTTCCCTGGGGTTAACTTGGCTGCTTATTTTTGTTGCCATATATGTTTTCGATAACAAGGTGAGCAAGAGATGACATTTTTATATTTTCTTTCAATGGTTGCCATGTATGTTGATAAGATGAGAGAATTCAACATTCTCACCCCACAATAATATTTAGTGAATGATTCTTGAGAGAAATCAGTAAGATGCATGCCAACCATGATCTAATTACTAGATATCTCAAGGGCACACTCAAGTTTAAGGTAAAATAACATAATGCCATGGTGTTAGGCTTGGTTTATTTACCCTTTGTGTAGTTATGTTAATAATTCCGTAGAGGAGATATGCTGCTTAGACTGTTGAAACTGAACTTGTCCATTTCTATGGATCCTTGTGTTAACAGACCCGTAGACATGTAACTCTGATGGTTTGATTTGAAAACTTAACATGCATTTGGAGAAGCCTCAGAAGATATACTGAACATCAATTTTGTAATGATATATTGCTTTAATGTATGTTTGATCTATTTTATTTTTGTAATGTCCCTGATTGTGTGGTTTGACCTCAAATTGTGTTTGAATGCTTATATTGCAGTTTCTGTGGCATCAAAGTGAATATTCTTTACCTGAAGCGGGCGATTAAGGCAAATAAGGGCTTTACTGCTTTACCCAAATTAGTCGTAGGTTATCATTGTATGTCTTGTTGAAAAAGCTAACATTGCTATGAGATAGATGGCTTGCACTTGAATGTTTCTAGGCAGATATTAAAATTAAAACTATGTAAAATATGGTGGGTGATCTATAGACATAGTAGGTATGTTATTCAACAAATCCAAAGGTAAAAGAAAGATATAGCTAATAGCAGAAGCTGTTACTTTTAATGTATCTTAATCTGATACCAATGACCGTTCATTCTATCACCTATACCTCAGGCTACACTGCATATATACCGGAAGTTTGTCATGGTTACTGCAGTGCTTAGTCATTCGGCTGGAATGTCAGGGTTTTGTTATCTCTGATTGGGAAGGCATCAACAGGCTTACCATTCCATGTCAATTTCTGATTTGAATGAACACCTAAATTTATGTGTACCAGTGTAGTCCCCATAATTACTCCTTGTTGCTCCATTGTAGGTTTATGAGTCTAATCACGGTAACACCATAGTGGCTGGCTTGATTCGTGGCCCATATGTAGTCCTTCCTCCAAGCAAGTTTAATGAAGAAAGTGGGAGGAGATCTCGCTTGGGGCCAGGGGCAAATGATGGATTACAGCCACTTTACCTGTGCAAGTATGTTTCATTGTTTCTCACATCTATTCCTTGTCTTCTATTGCTGCCTGCAAGTTGCTTCTCTATAAAAGTTGGATGGCTTCAAGAAACCTCTTGTCAATGTTCATGGGTTTATTGTCGCATTGCTTTACTTTACTTTCTGCAATGATTTTATTTACTTCAATGAGGTATCTTCAGTGCTCATAATGAAGCATCACAATTCTGAAGCTATTCATGCTTCAGAGTATGAATCATTGAATCTAGATGCCAATAATGTGACATGAACCACCTGTTTTCATGATTCACTATTTTCGCTGCATAGATGACAATATTTCTTATGTTAAAGCTTCTTTTTTTCCATGCTTTCAATCTAGTGTGTGTATGTCAACACGTGCACAAAACTCTATAACCCATTTAGTTAATGGGGATGATTAGTGATACCGGTGTCATTTATCTTTTGCAGGAACACTATACTCATTGTCTGCCACCATTGATCAATAATGTATGTGTTTGAATAGCTAAGTGACTCGGCTGGTAGTTATATGCATGTGGTTGAAGTTCCAGCTTTTTACATAGTTTTCTCACATGAATAGTTATGTTCCATAATTGCGCACGGATTGGTATATGTCGTTCGCCAATTGGTCATGGTATGGCTGCTTTTGAGATTGTTCTTGGTTCTTGCTGACAATTATCCATCATATTCTTCTTTTTCTAACTGCGAACATTATCTTGCTTTAAAGTTGTTTTTCTCGTTAATAATTTTTACTATATCTATTGGGTTACTTTAAATAGTTCTATATTTACAAGTATGTGTTTGCCGTTGGGAGCAAAAGGTATAAACTCAGCAAAAAAGCAAGCTTCAAATAAAGAACATCTCCGTGGGCGAAGAATTGGGATACTTGAATGAGATGGTTGCCTAGTTTAGGATTACATTTTCTGGAAAGAGAGATTACACTAGTGTTTTTTTTATGAGTGTAATTAGTTTGACTCTTAAATGTAGTTTGTACTGGAAAATTATTCTTCAAGCTATTGTAATGAATCTTCGGTTGAATTATTTATCTTATATTGAAATTGTATCGCGTTTGGATGTACTTTGGTGAATGGGATGTAGATTTTCGTATGAAAATGCTAGTATATTGGCATTTGTAGTATTTAAAAAAAAACTAAAATTGGATAAGATAACGTTCAGAAAACGCTATTGTTTACCTTTAATAGCATTCATTGCATGCTGTAAAAAGAAATAAGATAACAGGCAAAAAACGCTATCAAAGGTAGAAAATACAATAGCATGCAATGTACGCTATAGAAAGTTTTTTAATAGCGCGCAATGAACGCTATAGAAAGTTTTTAACAGCAGGCAATGAACGCTATAGAAAGTTTTTAACAGCAGGCAATGAACGCTATAGAAAGTTAAGACTTTTAATAGCATGGGCTAATAAGGCGTTCTCCAGAACGCTATCTATTACCTACTATAGCGTTTTTTGCATGCTATTAAAAGCGTTTTTTGTTGTAGTGCTAAGCCATAATACATCAGTGTCCTGCATTCAATGAAATAATTGATCAAGTTTAAATATTAAGTAACGATTAAAAGAGAAATACTCCCTAATTCCTAGATGAATGACCTAATTTTGACTGGACCAGAGAGGCCGAGAATTAATCGAGCTGCGTGTTAAAATTGGCCCGAATACTCTAACTGCCAAACAAGATGTAGACCAAACCGAATAATTTTTTATTTTTATTGAAAACTCAAGAAGTAAAAGTCAGGAAGAAATCATTTTTTCCAAAAACTCAAGGGACAGATCGAACCTTGCCAAGTGCGAGAACTGTATCCGCACCTCTTCTTTTGCTTCCCTTTCCTCGTTTGATCCCCTTAAATACATCATAGTGTATATTCTCATGAATGTGTCTTAAGACAAACAAGTTTCCGTACACCTAACAAACGTTACAAACGTACCGTGAAGATAAAGTTATAGCCTCGCTTGAGAACATCCCCGAGAAACTGGGTCCGCCACCACATCATTTTGACATAATCTTCAGACATGAACTTCTTCTTCTCCTCTGCAAAATTGTAACCGTCTGTTTCAAGCCTGTAGCAATGAAGCCGGAGAAACTTGCATCGTTGGTACGATACTTGATCAGTGGCTACAATTAGAAGGTGATTTATTAACCCCTGAGTACCATCGCCGAGCCAAAAACCGTCCAAGAATAGATCAAGCATCGACTCGTCCCTTCCACATAAGTTTTGTTTACCATGGAGATAATTACAATCTTATTTTCCATTGATGCTTTGGCTAAAACCACGTCGAGTTCATCACGGAAAGTAATCATTTTAAACTGTAGCAAATGTAAACATATAGTCTGATACAATAACACTGTCACATATGAAAAGGAAATCATGACCCTTTGGTCAAACAACATAACGAAGATAAGGAGTGAGGGACAAAAACAACACAACAAAGTTTTGCCTTTTACTCCTCATTCTCTCATTCCGCGATTGGTTCAAGCAAGGGCGGATCCAATTAAAGCACAGACGGGTCACGTGACCCAGCTGAGCTGAAATTAACGGGGTTTTTTTTTAACCCAAAAAATAAGTAATATATATTAAAATACCCGAAATATGGTTAAATGGAAGCCTTGTTCGAGTGGCAGAGGCTTTGCTTTCCTTGCGCATGGCAGTGGTTCGAGATTCGGTAGCGTCTTTCTACTTTTTGATTTTAGCGTTTACGTGGTTTGGGAAAAAAAAAAAAAACTTCCTCTAAATGTAGCTACTAGGAATTCAACCCTATTTTCTTATGACTTTAGGTAATCGTACTAACACAATTTCATCATAACGCGTGCAACCTATTTCACCGATAAAACTATAGGAGTAATAAATTATCATGTACCAATATAGAAAACACCAATCTATTTTTATTTTTTGTTCTCGTTATATTATTTCACGTTCTTGATATATTGGATTGTGAGAATCTTTATACTCTCTCCGTCCCTGAATAAATATTTGGCATGCAAATTTAGGTTTTTTAAAAGATGCATTTTTTTATTAAAAAAATTTCAACATTTTTCACAACTTGAAAGAACTCTTTGATATCTATAGACTTTTGAAAAAATTTTAACGAATAAAATGCATCTTTTTAGAGACTTAGGTTTGCAGTTCGGACATTTATTTAGGGACGGAGAGAGTAAAATTTATGCTTGAAAAGTGACCAATCTGTGCAAAATTCCTGGATCCGCCACTGGGTTCAAGCGCAATATTAGAGATGGTAATCTTAGACATCGTCCACCACAAATTGGTCTTTCATGATCACTAGTCATATTCGGAACTGGAAAACGTGTTGATGGCATTATAAGTCATTTGATTCAATTAATTCCACAATAGTCTGGAGCTCTTCATCTCCCTTTCTTTCCCGGTCCGGGAATGGTGATTTCATAAATAACTAAAGGAAGGGAAACAACCACAGGAAGTTCATCACTATAAAACTCAAGTAGCTCGGCTAAGATGAACACTCTTGAACCTTTTACGGCAATAAATATCGAACCTTCCCGATCAAAAAACAGAAAAGAAAAGGAATTTTGAACGTTCATGTTAGTTCAATTTCTATAGGAGTACCCTTCTTCTTCTTCTTTTTATCGGTAAAAAATAATATCTGTTATGATTGTTAGATTAGCACATTTTTTGGAAGAGAAGTTGAACTTCTAGCCTCCTTTCTCCTGACACGTAAATGTACCCATGATACCGTCAGGCCAGGTCTTCTAGTGCACGTATTACATCTTTTAGCTGTAAGATACACAAAATAGTATCAATGGAAAGTACCAAAATATACCAAGAAATAAAAATGTATATTATATGCTGTGGCAATTGATGGAGTCTACAATGGAGGAGTACATGAAAATCATGAACAACAATTTCATGGACATAGAAATCCCTCACGGAAACAATATCTATACATGGGTTAACAAATCTTGTTCATTCTTGCAATTCATATGAATGATCCATTTCTCCTCCCAAGTCTCTCTCTAAACAATAATAAATGAAATCCAAGGATCGTATAATTTCTGGAATCGTTTGAATAATTCTCAATTTTCCCTCTTACAAGCTTCGTGCTTTGACCATTTAAACCTCGACGTCTCATTGGCGGATAATTTCTTAGCTCTCTCCCAATCATGAATCACAGTCGTTAGATCAGCCAACTTGGCACTTATACCAAGACAACAATTAGCATGAACAGTCACCACAAACCCAACATCTCTACTATTTTCACAAAAGCCACTAAAATAAAGTGTGTCCAAGAGCCTATAATTGAGTCCTAACTCTTTGAAGAAACCGTTTTCAATGAGCAACCGCACAACATCCTGTTCAGTCTGTCGAACGTCGTCGTTTCTTTTCGCGTACCAAGTATCATACAATGTAATTGTCTTGCTGTTTGATCTGACAATGGTAAAACCGTTGTTGACGTAGCAGAGTTTGTTCCCTTGGTAACCATCGCAAGCGATTTGAAAGTCAAATGTTTCGTTTGGGCTCAGAATGGAAAATGGGTT
>BPLS01020368.1:0-36300 GCA_019656275.1 Rhododendron kiyosumense | reverse complement strand
TGGGTGAAATGATAAGGATGTCCCTGATTTTGATTGATGGGGCTAACTGTAGGGAGGTATTCCCGAACAGGTAAGATTAGCCGCCGAACACGTGATGTGTTAGGGACACGTGGCAGACATGATAAGTTTATTGCCGGGCAGTGCGGTAAGCAGCAATCTGGACCAGTGACATGTGAGGTCATTGATCCAGACAGTCTGTTCGGCTGCTAAGGTCAAAAGACATGTGAAGTCATTTGACCAGATATAACAACGTGGACCGGTTGCATGTGAGGTCAAATGGTCCAGAAGGATTGTTCGGCAAAGAGGGAGCCGAACAGTGGAAAAAGTTGCCTTAAGTCGTGACGTGGCAAGAATACTCCAGAAAGGTAGTATTCCATAGAAGGATAGGATCCCGAGTATATAGGATCGAAGCAAGAGACCCAACGTGAGTGGAATGTTCGGATAAATATGGGAAAGAGTCCCATAAAGGTTGAGCTTTTGTACAGATAAGGGAATGAGAATCCAGAAGATACTAGGTTTCCTATACGAGGTAGGAATCCTGGGGCCACAGGGATGCTTGGACTGCAAGCATCCGTGAGCCTATAAATACGAGGTATGCCTGGAGGTAAAAGGTACGCAATATTTGGCCATCTCTTATTGCTTTCCTACTGATAATTAGGGTTTAGACCAGTACGTGATACTAACTTGAGCATCGGAGGGCCTTTGCCACGAGAGGCAAAGGTGCGCTCACCCCTTGTCTGTTTTGCAGATTAGGGTTCCGACGAAGAACTAGGGTTCCGGTGTAGAGGCACGTGTAGCCGCTGCAAATTGGTGTTGTTCAGAGCACTAATTGTTTTCATCCCCCTACAATTGGCACCGTCTGTGGGAAACGAACAAGTTCGCGAAAATATAACCATGATGGAAGAAGATCCAACCACGCCGTTCGATCCAAAGAACCAGTTAATTGGTGGAGGGGATAAATCTCCGCCAGGAGCTCCGAGAAAGCCCGCTGGAAGAGAGGACAAAGCAGCTACTGGCTCCACGAGAAGGAGCAAGTCCTACCGAAGAGAGGCATCGGTGGACCGTTCAAAAAGTGTCCATAACAGTGAATATATCCTCGACATAAAGAGGAAAGAAATTGAGGAGTGCGCTCGTTTGATTAAGAGACGAGAATACGAGATACGAGAGCTGCAGCGGGTACGAGATCACCCGGAAGACTCCGGACTATCGCGAAGGAGTTCTAGAGAGGACAGGAGGGCTTTACTAGTCCATAAACAGCCTCGTTCACGAGAAAGAAGAGGCAGGAGCAATAGCCCTACCACGAGACGGTGTGGAGCTTCCCCACGAAGAAAGAGAAGCAGAAGTAGAGACTGCACGCCAGAAAGGCGAAGGGCTTCTTCACGAAGAAGAAGGAGCAGAGAACGAAGTTCCTCATCCGAGGAAAAAACGAGGAAGCATCACCGTGACAGGTATGAGAGACCTGATGCTGACTGGGCCAAAGCCACGGCTCATAAGACAATTGAAAAGGAGGAAGGGACGGTGTCCGCACGAGAAGCGGCACGTAAAGCCCTAAGTAACATCGCAGCCTCCCCGTTTGCAAGGAGACTGCAGGAGGCCAAGTTGCCGAGCAGGGTGAAGCACGGGGCGTTCGTGCTTTACGAGACAAACACGGACCCTGTGTCTCACATACAGCATTACCAACAGGCCATGTTTATGCACGATGGTGACGATGCCATTCTGTGCAAGATGTTCCCGTCGAGTCTTGGCAAGGTGGCCCTGAGCTGGTTCCATAAACTAGCACCACGATCCATAAGAGGATGGAGGCAGTTAGCCGAGGAATTCACTGCTCGGTTCTTGACAAGCAGGAAGGCCCCAAAGACTTTCGAGAGTCTGTCCACCATGAAGCAGGTGGAAAATGAGCCGATCAGAGACTATGCAAAAAAGTACTGGGAAACTTTCAACGAGATTGAAAGTTGCAGTGAAGAGTATGCCATAGCAACCTTTAAAACTGGTTTGCCTGTTCGGGGAGAACTGCGCCGCTCATTGAATAAACATCCGGTGTCTACGTTGGCAAAATTGATGGAGCGAATAGAGCAGCACGCCAGGATGGAGGATGACATACTCCGTGAAGACGGCAGGGTTGCTGCCGAAGAGCCCAAGACGCCAGCAAAAAAGGCGGACAAACCTGAGTCCAAAACGTACAAGGAGCGTAAGGAGTACGGGCAGGCTAAGAAGGATCCGTATAAAGAAAAGCAAGCCCCTGACCCTAAGTCCTTCTTTTCTATCAATACCGTTTGGAAGGAGCCAATTTACAGGATTCTTTATCGAATAAAGAATCAGCCGTACTTCAAGTGGCCACCGAGCCTTGGTGGAGATAAAGACGCTAGACGTGCTACGAATCAGCACTGCAGCTACCACAAGGCTTGGGGCCACATGACTGAAGATTGCGAGATGTACAAGAAACACCTCGATGATTTGGTCTCTCGGGGCTATCTCAAGGAATTTATCCAGGAGGATCCCAAGGAAAAGGAGAAGGCCATGGAATTGGATTACGAGCAGAATCCTAAGGGAGTAATCCATATGATACATGGGTTGGCTGCACCTTATACGAGAAATGAGGTTAGACTGTTGCAAAGGCAATTTAAGCACGATCAGCACGTGATGCGATTGGGCAATAAAAGAGGGCGAGAGAGTGATGTATGCAGTGAGAGCATAGCCTTCACGGATGATGATTTGGGAGAGGTCCAGATACCTCATAATGATGCTCTGGTCATAACCCTACGAGTTGGGGAGTATGACATTGAAAGGATCCTAGTGGATTCAGGAAGTTGTACAGAGGTGATGTACTACGATGCGTTCAAGAAGCTTGGACTGGCCCAGACAGATTTGGAACAGTCCACGACACCATTGATTGGGTTTGGTGCAGGGGCAGTGTGGCCCCTTGGAAAGGTGACCCTGCCTGTTCGGGCTGGTTCAATTGTGTTAAGGACGGATTTCCTGGTGGTAGACGTCCCCTCTTCTTATAACGCGATTATAGGAAGAACTTGGTTACACAAGATGAGGGCAGTCTCCTCGACTTACCACCAGATGGTGAAATTCCCAGGATCCAATGGGATCGAATCAATCAGGGGTAACCAGAAAGCGGCCCAACAGTGTTTGATCTCCATCATTAAGAAGGCCCCAAAGGCCCATCATGTCCATACACTGGAAGTGCCAGATCAACCGACTATTGAGGATGTCGGAAGAAGCCCAGCTGATAAGGTGATCGAGGGTTTGGAGAAGATTCAGATCAACGAGGCTGATCCTGAAAGATATTTCTTGATTGGGGAATCGCTACCTGCAGAGGAAAAGACTGAATCTGTACAGTTTCTGAAGGAATATGTTGATGTGTTTGCATGGGTACCAGAAGAGATGCCTGGTGTAGATGCTGACATAATCTGTCACCATCTGAATGTTGACCCTCAGCATAAACCAGTTATTCAGAAGAAGCGTAGGGCCGCCGTGCAGCACGTGGATGCTGTTGTTGAAGAAGTCAATCGATTGCTTGAGGCAAAAGCAATACGCGAGGTTCACTACCCTGAGTGGCTATCCAACACCGTAGTCGTGAAGAAGAAGAATGGAAAGTGGCGTGTCTGCGTGGACTTCACAGACTTGAACAAGGCCTGCCCCAAAGATAGTTTTCCCCTCCCGAGGATAGACCAGTTGGTTGACGCAACAGCTGGCTACGAGCGAATGAGTTTTCTTGATGCGTATCGAGGATACCATCAAATTGCCATGTATGGGCCCGATCAGGAGAAGACGTCTTTCATCACCCCGCGGGGTTTGTATTGCTACAGTGTCATGCCATTTGGACTGAGAAATGCAGGGGCAACATACCAAAGGCTTGCAACTCTCATGTTTAGGGAGCTGCTCGGGAAAACTATGGAGGTTTACATAGACGATATGGTGGTAAAAAGCCGAGACAAGCGAGGGCATATCACAGACTTGAGAGAAGTCTTTGAGATTTTGAGGAAATACAAATTGAAACTCAACGCCTCGAAATGTGCGTTTGGGGTTGGTTTTGGAAAATTCCTAGGACACTTGGTTACTATGAGAGGAATTGAGGCCAACCCAGATCAAATTGCGGCCTTACAGAGATTGCAAAGTCCCAAAACCACGAAGGAGGTCCAAAGACTAACTGGCATGGCTGCAGCACTCAATAGATTTATCAGCAGGTCAAGCGACAAGTGTAGGCCCTTCTTTCAGTTGTTGAAGAAAAGGGAAGGATTTGAATGGGGAGCAGAATGTGAGCAAGCTTTCCAGGACCTGAAGAAGTATCTGGCTGAGCCACCCCTTCTGTCAACCCCACAGCCAGGTGAGTTCTTGATTTTATACCTAGCTGTTTCTGAGCATGCTGTTAGTGCAGTCCTGTTAAGGGATTTGGGAGTTGAGCAAATCCCAATTTACTATGTAAGCAAGACGTTACTAGACGCAGAAACGAGATATTTGCCCCTGGAAAAACTTGTCCTGGCACTTAGGACAGTAACGAGAAAGCTGCCACACTACTTCCAAAGCCATAGGGTTGTAGTGTACACTGAGTTTCCATTGAAGTCACTGCTACGAAAGGCAGATTTTTCTGGAAGAATCTCGACGTGGTCCGTCGAGCTGAGTCAGTATGATATTGATTTTCAACCACGAACAGCAATTAAAGGCCAAGTGTTGGCTGATTTTGTGGCAGAGTTTTCTCCTACGGTAGCTCCCCTGCCTCCTACGAAAAAAGAACAGGAGAATGGAACACTGTCCACGTTGGACAAGGTCTCAGCCGAACAGGACGCCACGGAATGGAATTTATTCGTTGACGGATCAGCTTGTAATACTGGTTCAGGAATTGGTGTTGTTCTTTTTCCTCCTGGAGGAATTATGATAGAACTCTTTGTTCGGCTGGGATTCAGCGCGTCGAATAACGTAGCGGAGTACGAGGCACTCCTAGCTGGGTTGAGAAGTGCGAAGACTCTGAAGGCAAAAAGAGTTAGGGTGCATTGTGACTCGCAGCTTGTGGTAAACCAGCTGTCCGGCGAGTATCAGGCCCGGAATGAAAAGATGGCGGCATACGTGGAAGCTGCCAAGGATTTGCTTGACACCTTCGAGAGGGTCCACGTTGAACAGATAAGCTCCGGACAAAATGCACATGCCGATTCATTGGCATGGCTGGCTGCAGCAGTCCCAACTGAACTCAAGCGAAGAGTTGCAGTTGAGTATCTGAATGAGCCGAGCATTGGTAGAAGTGTGGAGTTAGTTTTGGAAGTGAACCAAGGTCCAAGTTGGATGGACCCAATTGTGGAGTTTTTACGAGATGAAATACTCCCCGCTGACAAGAAGGAAGCACATAAGGTCAAAACCAAGTCAGCAAGGTTTTGGTTGTCCCCAGAAGGGAAGCTCTACAAAAAATCCTTCACAGGCCCATATTTGTTGTGCGTGCACCCCGAGATGGTTCAGAGATTTCTTCACGAAATACACGAAGGAACATGTGGGAGTCATGCTGGGGGAAGATCCATTGCCCACCGAGCAATTACCCAAGGCTACTGGTGGCCACATATGCAGGAGGATGCAAAGATGTATGTTAAAATTTGTGAGAAATGTCAGAAATTCTCACCAATGATTCGAACACCTGCGGAGGATTTGGTGCCTTTGACAAGTCCTTGGCCGTTTGCTCAATGGGGAATGGACATTGTGGGTCCATTGCACAAAGCAACCGGGAACCGAAAATTCCTTTTAGTTGCAACAGACTACTTCACCAAATGGATCGAGGCTGAACCATTGGCCAAAATCACCGAACCCATGGTTGAGAGGTTCGTATGGAAGAGTATTATTACTCGATTTGGGGTTCCCTATTCTTTGATCACAGATAACGGGTCCCAATTTCAAAAGAAATTCAAGGCGTTTTGTGCCCAATATGGAATTCGAAATTATTATTCCACTCCAGCCTACCCTCAAAGTAATGGGCAGGCAGAAGCATCTAACAAAACCATTCTTGATGGGATCAAGAAGAGGTTGGATAAGGCCAAGGGGAAGTGGCCTGACGAATTGCCCCTTGTTTTATGGGCTCATAGGACAACACCGAGGAGGTCTACGGGAGAGACCCCCTATTCGTTGGCATATGGTACAGAGGCAGTTATACCTCTGGAAGTTGGACTTCCAACCAACAGGACTGTGTTGGTTGAAAGTGGGGGCAACGACAGAGCCCTGGAAATTGAGCTTGACCTCGCCGAGGAGAGAAGAGAACGGGCCCTAGTCCATCTGGCCTCGTATCAGGAACAGCTGATGAAAAGCTACAATAAGCATGTTCACCCACGAGAATTTGGTGTTGGGGACCTTGTACTACGAAAGGTGCTCGGCAACACCAAAGTAGCCAACGAAGGCAAGCTAGGAGCTAATTGGGAAGGCCCGTATCGGGTGACAGAGATTGTGGGCATCGGGGCCTACAGATTGGCTGATCTGGACGGCATCCCAGTTCCGAGGCCATGGAATGTTCACAATCTGAGAAAATTCTTTGTTTGAAAGAATTTAGTTTTATTTCACTACGTGATTGTGTGGGAATTACGAATAAAATTCCCTTTTGTTTCTTGTTTTTAGTTGAAAGGGGTACGAATAACGCCCCCTTCAGTTCAGTCTATGAATAAAGACACAATATATTCAGCTTTTTGAAGTATTTGGTTTTTTAATATAAATACTGACTTTTCTTTTCACTATTCATATTGGGGAGCATGGGATTGGCACGAACGCCATATATGAAAGTACCTATGCTTGATAGCTTAAGAATCGCGCACGAATAAACGCTAAAGTATGAGAAACTTTTAAAAAAACAATGTACCCCGAGTATGAAAACACTTGGGCTGCATACAAGCTGTTCGGGCACTAACACTTGAGTAAGTGATTGTGCTAAAGAGTATGAGATACTATAAGTCCGACTGTTGTAATCAGAATCTGGTATGAGATACCTCAAGTACGAAATACTTATGAAATGCTTAAGTACGAATATACTTAAATCTGATGTTTGCATACGAAAAGATGCAAAGTAATCAAGTACGAAATATTTGATTCTGTGAGACATAACAATACTTAGTGAAATCTAAGTATGAAAAAGCTTGGGATGCGTACAGAACACACATGGCTTGCATGCAAGAGATCAAAAGGCTTGGTTTTGTTATGACGAAATATGTCAAAACAACAGGTAAACAACTTTAAGTTCGAACATTCTTAAAGGAAGTCCAAGTACGAAGCACTTACAGAAAGCAATACACGAAGGAATATTGAGAGCACGAGGTGCTTCAAACTAAATGTACTAGATTAAAAGCCACGAAGGGCCGAGCAAACAGTTTAAATGCAGAAAGTCATGCCACGAGGGGCAAAGTACTTACGTAAAACAAACAAAAAGGAAAAGAAAAAGATGATTTGATGCCATGCAGGGCTAGATCAAACTACGGTCACTTAGGACCTGCGAAATGTTTCGTGGCATGTTCAGTCCAGTTCTTGGACCTCGGCAGTTGATTGCCCAACTTTTTCTGTTCCAGCCTCTCTTGGGACTTCATCGCCACCAGCATTCTCTTCTTCGGCAATGAGGTCGACGTTTGAGCCCCGGACAGGTGACTCTTCAGGGGTAGACCTCAGCACCTCAGTAGGGACTTCCTCAGCTCCAGCAAAATTCTCGATCTGTTGATCAATGTCATCTTCAGGACCTCCCTGGGATTCATCTGCAACTTGAGCACGGCGGCTTGGCAGTTCATTGTTTTCCCAGAAAGGAGAATCCTCAGCGACACCAACCTTGGTCAAGCAGGCCTCCCAGCTTGCTGCCCAGATCTGATCCTGGATGCCCGGCATCTGCTCGACATAGCTGGCTGTAGTTGCATCGAAGCCCTTCTCATAGCCAGCATCGAAGGCTGCCTTTTTGGTGTTGTCTATCTCAGCTAGAGCCTGCTTGAGGTTGTCCTCGGCTGTCTCCAAGTTGCCTTTAGCCTCGGCATAGTCTGCCTTGGCATTATCTCTCTCTCTCTCTCGAGCCTCGTGACTGTTCGGAGCAGTCTTGTATTATCATTCAGCAGCTTGACCTTCTCAGCTTCAGAAGCCTGGAACTTCTGCCCCAAAGTCATCATCTTTTGAATAAACTGCGCAAACATCAGACATGTTGTTAAAGAAAATGTCTAACAGAGCCTCTTGCTAATAAAAGGAAGTTTGTTTACCTTAATCCCACTGACGAGACCAGTGGACACCAGCCTATCAGCGGGCGATGCAGCTTCCTTCTGCATGTCGACAGGCAGAGACAATGCCTGTGCTAGAGCCAATGCCGTCTCGGAAGAACTGGCACTATCCCCAACGTGAATGGGCCGATCACCTCTCATGAGAGCAGGAGCCCACGTTTGGGGAGGCACCTGAAGAGGGGGCGATTGGGGCTGGCTGACGTTTGTGTCAGCTGGCGCGTCAGAAGCGGACGGGTCTTCAGTCCTCGGGCGTTTGTCCCCTTGAGTGTCCCCAGCTTCGAGAGAGCTGTCCCTTTCGCGCCTCTGTCCTCTAGTGCGGCGAGAAGGTGGGGGGGGAGCACCTGTGGATGCCACTCTATGAGCAGCACCACGTCCCCTTGAAGAGACAGAAAGAAGGGAACTGAGGTTGAGAGGCTCTCGCGCCATTGTACCTGAGTCCGGGGGAGAGCGGGAATATCCTGACGAGGACGACTGGCTTGTAGAACCAAGGGGAACAGGTTGCTCGGTGACCTGCCCGGACCTGTTCTGACTTCTCCTTGACCTCCTAAGCACCACACGAGTGGCGGGAACACCTAAAGGTATTGTCACTTCGCCTGGCTGTCCGGCAAGTGTTACCTCGGTTTGCAAGCTTGAACTTCGAGGTTGGGGAGCTGCAGAAGTAGAGGCGCCGCTTGTGCTCGGGTTAGCTAACCTCCTGTCTATAAAGCCTTTGTAAGCGGGGTCGTAGCCTAGTAATACGTGGGCGTCACGACCCCGACCATAGTTTTCAGATCCTGGCTCCCCTTTGTATCTAAGGATCCTATTTATCTCTGCTGTTCGGACGTAGCTGGGCACAGCTCTTGGACGCTTGTTCGCGTTGCTAGCTGCACGGCAAAAAGCACAGTGAAGGTCAGAAGCCATATTGGGAAGTTAGACAAAAACTACAAAGAAAAATGGAAAAAGGAGCATACGTGGATAGCCCCATATGTGGGGGCAGTGGAAGCCCACCACTTGGCCGTCCTCGCCTATTGGTTCAAATGCTCCGGTAACATACAGAAAATCGATCTCGTGATCGCGAGCAGAGTCTGGTAGGTTGAGCACGAGACGCTTCTCTGCTTTCCTTACTTTCAAATAGAAGGTATTATAATCGGTGTTTAGCACGATGCTATACCACCACTGGATGTCCCAGATCCCCAGTTGGGTCCCCAATATTCTATTCAGAGCTACAATCCCCATTACTAATCTAAAGAAATTGTTAGAGACTTGCATTGGTGTGAGTCGATACCAGTTCAGGACCTGGCGAAGTAGGGGGTCGAGGGGAAATCTAACCCCCCCCTCGACAATGGCTGCTATAGGGATGCACATCCTATCCCATGTACCCCCGTCCCTGTCTGCATCTAAAGGGGCGAGTTCGAGCCCCACATTGTCAGGAACGTCATACTTTATCCTAAAAGCCGCCATGGCTGACGGGGTTTCACAGAGTTTCCTAAACTTCCCCGCTTTAGGGCCGCTACTACCCTCATTTGCCATTTGAAATATGGAGAGGACTATGAAACGAATAAAGGGGGTACGAATAAATCCCTAAAACAGATGAATAAGAAGGAACGAAGAACCTTACGGGCAGAACTACGGCGGTGTCTGAGGTTGCAGACGGCGGCGATGGCGATGCGAGTCGCTTGAGCAGAAAGAGACGAGAGGAGGATTTGAAAAAGTGAGCCCAAATGAAACCCTTTTTCAGAGGTTTAAGGGCTGGAGACGGAGACGAAACGTCTCTCTCCACGCCGTTACAGGATAAAGTAACGGAAAGCGGAGATTACGCTAACGACGTTTGAAAAACGTCAGTTCAAAATTAAATGCAAGGCGTACGAGATACGCCACGTGGACTTATTACCCCGAGACGGTATAATGACAGAGCCGCCAAGAATATCGAAGGGCAGTAAGCGTGATGACTGCCCGGGGTTGGACGAATATGGTCCAGAACTGTTGTTTCTTAAAAGCCCCACCCATTGCCCCCGAACAGCGACAAACGGATGGGGCTGGGGAGCAATTGTAGGGAGGTATTCCCGAACAGGTAAGATTAGCCGCCGAACACGTGATGTGTTAGGGACACGTGGCAGACATGATAAGTTTATTGCCGGGCAGTGCGGTAAGCAGCAATCTGGACCAGTGACATGTGAGGTCATTGATCCAGACAGTCTGTTCGGCTGCTAAGGTCAAAAGACATGTGAAGTCATTTGACCAGATATAACAACGTGGACCGGTTGCATGTGAGGTCAAATGGTCCAGAAGGATTGTTCGGCAAAGAGGGAGCCGAACAGTGGAAAAAGTTGCCTTAAGTCGTGACGTGGCAAGAATACTCCAGAAAGGTAGTATTCCATAGAAGGATAGGATCCCGAGTATATAGGATCGAAGCAAGAGACCCAACGTGAGTGGAATGTTCGGATAAATATGGGAAAGAGTCCCATAAAGGTTGAGCTTTTGTACAGATAAGGGAATGAGAATCCAGAAGATACTAGGTTTCCTATACGAGGTAGGAATCCTAGGGCCACAGGGATGCTTGGACTGCAAGCATCCGTGAGCCTATAAATACGAGGTATGCCTGGAGGTAAAAGGTACGCAATATTTGGCCATCTCTTATTGCTTTCCTACTGATAATTAGGGTTTAGACCAGTACGTGATACTAACTTGAGCATCGGAGGGCCTTTGCCACGAGAGGCAAAGGTGCGCTCACCCCTTGTCTGTTTTGCAGATTAGGGTTCCGACGAAGAACTAGGGTTCCGGTGTAGAGGCACGTGTAGCCGCTGCAAATTGGTGTTGTTCAGAGCACTAATTGTTTTCATCCCCCTACACTAACGGTGTTAGACTTGGGGACTTGATTGGTACAAAATTGAAACATTGGGAATCAAATGTCTGCAATTTTTACATTGAAGATGAAATATGAGACGGAGTTAATATTTTGGGGACAAAAAAGTTAATAAGCGAATCGTTGTTCTAGCCATTTGCGTAACCACAAGTATGCATCAGGGGGCGCTATGAAATACTCCTACAATTTTCAGCGGCAGCCAAGCTCTGACGATGATCTACCGACCCTTGACTCTTGATGGTTATTTTCCATGCAATAGTAGCTTGTGTATGGCGTCACTACTACAAAAATAGATAAAGACCTTAGTTATTTGGTGTGATTTTTCACTTTTAATCTCGCATTTAAAGCCGTGGTCTATCAAGGTGTAACTAAAAGTCTCTATCTTTTAACCACAGAATAAAAACTGTGATTAAAACTCATTAAAACCGTGACTAAAAACATAAAAACTGTGATTAAAAATGACAAAACTACCTTTAATATAATATCGCAGTTTCATTATAAAACCGTGGTTATTTAGAGAGTAATAATCTCAGCTTTTGGAAAAATTGAGATTAAAAATGGCGTTTTCCTAAGGGAAAAAATCCCACTTTATTTTTCCTGTTGGTCAAAACCCAAGTCTTTTGGGTTTTGCATGAAGCTTCAACCAACTGCACCACACACACTTTTCAATATATAATTGAAATATTTAATATATAACATGTGCGTTTAACATTAAAATATATTTCGAACATCATTTTGAACCTTTAAATATTAAAATTAAAAATTTCGATAAACATGAAAGTTGTAACCCTTTGTGTTATTGTTCAAACCCAATTTGAATTATTTCAATTAATGGAGTTTTGAGCATAGAGTTATACTCGAAATACATTTGGCGACGAAACGCAACCTTCATAAATTTTATCATCAAAGGTACCCATTTGGCGACGAAATATATTTTCATTGCCGAAAGTACCCCATTTTTTAATGAAATATTTTTTTGTAGAATGGTTGAGAGTGACATTTATTTAGGGATATTGCGCGTGAAGTTGATTAAGGGGTAAGCGACTTTCAACTTTTCCTATATAAGAGCTTTCATCTCAAGTCTAAAAAAAATGTGATGTATTCTCTAACTTACGATCTCAGTTTCTAGAAGATTGAGATCGATTAAAGGTTCTTTTTATCTCAGTTTTCAAAAAATGAGATATATTCTTTCATATACAATCTCAGTTTTTCAAAAATGATATCTATTCTTTAAGTTATAATCTCACTTTTAGATTATTGAGATTAAAAAATCTTTTCATCTTAGTTTTTTTCAAAACGAGATATAATCTCAATTTTTTGAGAATGAGATCTATTCTTCAAGTTATAATCTGATCACTTTTTAGATTACTGAGATTAAAAAATCTTTCCATCACAGTTTTTTCGTATAACTGAGATTAAAACTATAGTCCATAACATTTTATTACGCTTTGACAAAAAGTGATATCTTTTTAGTTTTTGGGCCGTGATCTTTATACCATTTTGTAGTAGTGCGTTGTGACAAATCATTTTCAGCGACAGCCAAGCTCTGACGTTGATCTACCGACCCTTGACTCTTGATGGTTATTTTCCATGCAATAGTAGCTTGCGTATGGCGTTGTGACAAATCAAGGGAAGTTTGACATTTTTACGGAGTGCTATTTTGTTCATCGTCTAAAAAGGTAATGAACACTACCCAATTTGTGTAGAGTCCCCACTAGATGTTACTTCTATGATCAGAATTATTCATTTTATAAAAATTGATTGTTAAAAATTCATGCAAAAAAAAATCAGTTCATTCCTAGCTATATGAGTAAGTTTTTGTTCGTATATTAATATATACATGTCATATTTAAAATTGTGGTTCATAATTTTAGACAAAAAAATTAAACAGTTCGATCAAGTGCTTATAGATATTTAAGTGAGATGATTTTTTCAGCAATGATTGGAATATGCAAGTCTTAAATATTGAACAGCTTTGATCATTGAAATTGAAACTGCTGTAAGTTCGACACAAATTGGATAAATATTTCTTTTTCACACGTGGTACACCTAAGAAAATTTTTAATGCAACTGTTATTTATAATACCTCTCTCACATGATATATATAGGACCTACACATATATGAGGCCCACATCACGTAAGTGAGCGTTTCAAACAACCGTTGCATTGAAGATTTTTTCGTACACTTGTACTCAAATATCATGACGTAGGACATCACATGCATGCATGTAGAGATACATCCAAAATTGCAAAGTTTGGTCCAACCGTGATCATGCATTAATATGATTGTTATGTGAACTCTTTAGCATCATAAGTTGAATTCGTTCATATTGGATCTTATTCGTCCCAACCAATTTCATGATTAATCTAGGTTTAATTTCTTGTACACATGTTTTCTTAATTAGTTCGTTTACGTTTCTTGGTAATCAAGTTATATATATATAGTATATATATACAAAGGCATGTTGTAGGACAATGTTTTGATATCCATCTATAAAAAAAGTTATGCTCTTGATAATTATTTTTTTAATATGGAATTAGAGCTTTTAAAATAATAATATCACCGTCACGCTCTCAATCATTGTTTTCGATCTTGCTGATTGGGCATCCATATATAGCTAGCTTAGAGCATCCGCAATTTAATAATCAAAACTTGCCACGTCAGCTTTGATTATTCATTTGGAGGGTTGTTAAAGTTAGCAATGTGAAGTCTCATATTGATAAGCACCCGATAATGCATTGAAGGGTGTGCTAAGTCTCTATTTATTTTAAGTTAATTCTTCTAATAAGTTGTTTTTAATTACCTTTGCTCGTAAGGTAGTTTAGTTTCGTTTTGTAGGTAAACCGCTTAATAAGGGAGTCTTAAAGCCTAAAGCAAGCCGAAGGCGTCCAATACTCAAAAGTGACAAAGCAATGCAACCATCGGGGCCAAAGAATCAAGCATCAAAGACTCGACCGGTGGCCAAGGACGTTGGAAGCCAAGCCGGAGGCCGAAAGCTGAAAAACCCAAGTATTTGAAGGCGGTATCGATACTCAGAAACTCTGTATCGATACCATTTAAAGACAGAGAGATTGGAAACTGGAATTATGATCCGGTATCGATACGCCGTTTTGCTGTATCGATACCGGTTGGTTTGAGCGGCCTAGTGGAATTGTTCAAAGTGATCCGATATCAATACTCTATTCCTTGTATTGATACCGAGTGTCTGCGTGGCAGATTTTTAGGGTTTCTTTTGGGATATTTTGTGGACAAATGTGGGCTTGTATAAATAACCTATTATGTCATCATATCCGGATATAGATAATTTTTATTGCACTTTTTAGATCTAGAGAGTATATTCCTTACTTGTTACTCACTCTTATTAGCGTTCTTCATTGTTCATTAAAACCTTCATTTCCTTAGTAATTAGTTGTGTTTTGTTATTTTAGCCTTCATTAAAGTTGTAACTACTTTTCCGATCTATCGTTTAATCCAATTTTCTTCTAGTCTTGTTATTTCAATATGTTAGCTAGATTTTTGCTTGCTTTCATCTCTCTAGATATGAGTGAGTAGCTTATCAAGGTTGGGTCATGGGGTGATTAGCACCTCATGGCTTGAGTAAAAATTATATTTTTCACCAATAAAGTTTTAATCTTTGATTCGAAAATTGATGCGGGGTTCGGATTTGTCTATCAAATTGCTGAGGTGTTAACCTTCTTGACCATGTGTAGGTAAGAGCATCGCCTACTTACCACACATGATACTTGGAGCTCTGTCGCACGAGGTGTTTGCTAATGAATTCTAGAGCTAGCTTGGTAATCGAATCATTTTATCTCCCGGTTTAGGAACCTTTATTGAGTATCTTAAACCGCGTAATTGGGTGAAAAATGTGGTTTAACTCGAGTCGTGGGTGTTAGTGATTCCTAGACCTAACTTGTCTTTTTATCCTAGTTTATTCCCGTTTTAATTTAGCCTTTTCCACCGCATAAAGTAAAACAAAGTTGGTTGCCAAAAGGCTGAAAACCCGTGCTTACATCTACAAATCCAGCGAAGCCATGTAATTATTCCCGTGGGTATGATCCCGATTTTCCGGATTATTATGTTTCAATTGGACGCTTATAACCTACGCTTGGGGCATTATTCCATTATGTTGGACAAACGAAGCACACATTATTACTTTTGATTATTCAAATGCCCAAATTTGATTATTGGTTAGGAGGTTGTTAACTTTAATTATTACAATGTGAGTACTTTTTTAAGCACATATTGTTAACTTTAACAATCTTTTGATTTTGATTATTACATTGTGGATGCTCTTAGATCTAGCTTTCTTCCATAATGTCCGTGTCTCTAATTCTCAGCGTTCTTTTGAGCGAATTGGGAGATTTTGTAATTTATTCAATTTTTTCTTTACTTTTTGTAGTTTTGGAGGATGAAACTCTAAAAAGGACGGTGGGTCCCTCAAAGATTCTCTCAAAAAGTACAAAAAATGAAGAAAAAATGAAATAAATTACAAAACACATATATCCTCTATTTTGGAGGAATATGGTGGGATTGGAGATGCCCTTAGAGTCAGTTGATGCTTTGTAGGGTCATGATGAGATTCCTGCAGCAGTCAAAGCTGTTAGAAACAAAAATGATTCACAACGCTGGGGAGGTGATGTCCAGTGGGGAGGAAATTGGACTGCTTTGTGCTAGACAGTTCTTGAATTGTGGTTCAGGTTCTGGGATGCTCAAGAATCATTGATCAAGCCTTCAAATTCATGGTTCTGTCTCGTATTATCATTGGAGATCTAAGGTAGTTCGGGGAGTCTCAAATTGGGGTGTCTACATTTACTTTTGAAAATAAATGGGGATAAGGTAAATATATAGGCTCCGTTGTTTCGATGTAAAATGTTTTTTTAGAAAACAAACTTTAAACTTTTAATTTCTAGTTTTTGTTTGGCACATGAAAAATATTTTTCAACACAATGGTAGATTGTAGGTTTTGAAATTTTTTAATAAAGTAAGTGCTCTCTCTCTCTCTCTTCCTCCTCTCTCATTTTGAATCTAATACTATGATTTGGTAGAAGAATGGAATGAAATACGCGGTTTTGGAAAATTGACTGATCATCGGGGATGAAATGCAAAAATAACTTATGGACAAAATTAGAGGAAACCATTTTCACCCTGTTGTTGCAAAATGTTTTACCTTGAAAAAATTTTACCCCTTCTTTTCTTGCCAAACAACAGAAAATAGGTAAAACATTTTACTCAAAAATATTTTACGTCCAAACAAACGGAGCCGTAATGTAAATGTGATATTGGTACAACCAAAAACTAATCAGATAGTATATCGGTAAAAAGGTTAGGACTTTAACTTTTGGTTAAAGTTTTAATTCTAGTAGTGGGGGTAATTTTTTCATTAGTTATGACCTTTGCAGTAAGGGCTTTGCGTCTTAATTCATTAAAATTTGGGCTGCTGATTTTGCCACTCTTTTTTTTGTTAACGCTACTCCCCTGCAAGTATATTTTTGATGCCTGCAAGTATATTTTTGCATAAAAAATATACTTACAGGGGAGTGACGTTAAAAAAAAAGAGAGTGACAAAATTATTTCCCTAAAATTTTACATAATTATGATAATAAGATAAGATACCAAATGATTTATTTCATAATGAGTCCTCAACATTTGCTATTTTATGGTCAGGACCTCCTGATTAGTCTCTCGACCCAAGTTGATCGACTTGAATGGAGAATAGTGGACCATGTCAAGCCGAAAGAGTACCTGTCAGTCCAATAGCCCACATCTCTTAACAGATTTCATTTTGCTGAGCTCAATGATGGGTTCAACTTCGACAACATTCTTCCCCCCTTGTCTTTTTGAGTACAAAAATTAAGGTCCTCTTACATTTTTAATGTAAGATAAGATAAGAGATGATGTAGCCAATATGCTGGTTAATACTTGAGACATAGAGTTTTGTTTTCTATTAAGGTGTCTAAGTTCGAAAATTTTCAAATAAAATAAATTCCTTTGGGCTCATCTGTTCAGAGTTTTGCTCTGTTTTAAAATAAAATCACGCCTTTTGCTCTGACTTAAAATAGAATCTCGTTAGCGGACAATGAGATTCGTTGAAGTACATGTGAGACGGCCCGAATACATGATTATCAAAAAATATGCCAGAGATATATACTAGTAGTTGCGATATGGGCCATACAATGTTCTGGCTGTTTCTTATCCTTTCCTTTTTCTGTCTCAACTCTCAATCAAAGCTTACAGAGACGCGTGCGTATACATGGGAATATCCTTCGAATTCTTTCCACCAAACTTCGTAGCCCTCTGCCCTCCTCTCTATTTTAACCCCGATGTCTTATCCATAAGTCATAAGTCTGTTAACACTGACAAAACCAACATACATCACGCATAATTGTTTTGTGGGGCCACTATAGGTTCCACAAACGATTCAAGTTGTCCATCAAATGTAAAACATTTTTTCGAGTCCTCCACAATTCGCATAACATTAACTCAATTCAATACCTATAGGTACTTGATTTAATCATCTAGCTTTTCATTATCCTGAAATCCGAATGAAAAGTTAGATGATTGGATTAAGTACCTATAGGTATCAGATTGAGCTGATTTTTTTGAAGGAATCCTTGAAAAAATGTTTTACATTTAACGAATGGCTCGAATTGTTTGTGTGGGACCCATAGTGAGCCTTACAAAAAATCTGTGCGCAATCTGTGTCGTTTTCTCAGTGTGAATAGCACAATTGATATCTTATAAAGGACAAATAATTACTAGGCATGCACACATCCAGGGGTTGTCTAGTGGTACGGGCGAATACTTAGGTTTTGAGAGACTTTTTAAGGTTGGGGGTTCGATTTCTCACATGATGAATATCTTGTAGTAAGTAGGGAACCGTGACTGATGTGACCACGCTAGCTCTCAAGAGGTTGGGTTGTGCAGTTGGTCTATTTAATGCCTTGGTTGAAAGGTTGTTCTTCCGTTTAAAAAAAAAAAAAACTACTGGGCATGCCAATTTTACAAGACGCAGGTAAGGACGAAGTTAGAATTTTTAGGGTAAAAATCAGTTAGGCCCCCTCATCTATTACTCTTTATCACTTAACACCCTCCATCTTTAAAATCAATCACACACCCGCTCAATTATCAATCTTTATCACTTAACACCCTTCAATTTATATTTTGGACAGAAATTGGCAAGTTCCATCTGAATTAATTTTTGTTAGTTTTACCCTCTATTATGGAGGGAAAATTCCCCTTTTGATCCTCTCCCTCCTAAATTATACAACTCTATTTCTTACAATTATCAGGCATTTTCATCCCCAACTTCTTCTCTTCCTCCATAAGATGTCTTATTCTTCCTCCTTCAATAGCATAAATGCGGGCCCTCCTTCTAAATGTGGGGTACCATCCCATATAAAAACCTCAAAATAAGAGGCTAATACTATTTGAAGAGAACCCCTATTTATATACTTTCCAAATTAGTCTTGCCTTGACAAATGGCTACCTAATTAACCTAGCTTTGACACATGGATGCCTAGGTGACATTCTATAAGCATGAGACGGCATTCTTTTGTTTCCTAGAAAGTGATAGAACTTCCATTTATTTTTCCTTATTTGTTTGCTTCTTCTTTTTTTTTTCTTTTTTCGGGCACATTCCATTTCCTTGTTCTAAGCCACAACATACTTATATCATATATATGTAGCAAATGACATTTGTATTCTTCTAAGTAATGCGTCTAATAATTTTTCACGCGTACAGTATGAAAATGTTCCTAATTTTTATCCGAAAATAAGACTAGATAATTTCAAGTGCCGGTTCCAATATTGCCTTCACTTTTAGTTGAGTCACGTATGTATTTTGGGTCGGGGTGTTATATTTTCCCCACCTTAAGAAGTTGGTCCTCCAAACTTGTGTATACTTCTGGAATAAGTTGAATCTATTTAGTAAAGAAATAACTTAAGTATGTTTCTGCTATGATGTTCTTGGTTTCTCTCATGTATCGCCGGGAAAAATTGCATAAGCTCTTCCTTGTCTTTGGCCTTGTCTTATGTTTCTAGTCGTATTTTGCAGGTTTCCATTATTTCCTTTTCGCTGATCCCCATTTGCAACCAACAAATTAGAGCTCGTTGGGCAATTCCTTTTGATATGGCCCAGCTCACCGCACCCGTAGCAACCAGTTGATCCTTTCAAACATATCCCTGTATGTGCTTTTCCGCAATTCAAGCAGTTTGGGCCATTCTCAGTCCTATTTTGATTTTGTCTTTGTCCTCTTGTATTTGGTCGCTTAGTCTGCCCATTGCTAGTATTCTGGTCCTCATTCTTCCTTTTCTTAGGTTCTGACATATGGTCAATTTTTGCACTTTCATCTTCTAGCATTAAAGACCAATCTACTACTTCCGCATACGGTAATTTTAATGACTTAACGAATTTGTGCAAGTCTGGGTTTAATCCTCCCTTGAATCTATGAGCTTTCATATTTTCGTCTGGAATCAGATGTGGAGCATAGTGTGCTAAGGTTGTGAACTCGGCCTTGTCTTGGGCTACAATCATGCCTAATTTTTGTATAAGGTTTTTGAAATTTGATACTTTTGCTATCTCTGATGGATGGGGGTATATACTTTTGGTTAAAGAGGTCATAGAATAGTTCCCATCCCATTTGTGGTTCAGCCCTCCTTACTAGTGTCCACCAACATTGAGCTTCTCCTATTAGGTTGTATGCTGCTAATGCCACTTTCTCTCTTCTTGCACATTGCATGACTTGGGCAATCCTTTCTATGGATTCCAACCATTTATTGGCTTTTACAGGATCTAATCCACTGGGGAATGTTAATGGTTTTAACTTTTGGAAGTCTCTTACTCGGACCTCAGTTACCTCTGGGGCTGGTAGGGGATTTTCTGGGAGAATTACAGGTGGATCATTCAAATTAATATGCACTCCTTGTGGAGGTACTACTGGCGGTAAAGGCGGTTGATTTTACAAAAGTGTAAGAATTTTTTCCACTTGTTGTTCTAAACTTTCAAATCGTTGGCTCGATTCCATTTAAAACTAAGCTGGAAAAAGAAATACAATCACGACATAAATAACAGTATTTATTTATAAACATAAAACATCACACTTTCTTATTTACAACTCTAATTTACATTGTCCTTTTGCTTCCAATGATGCACACCCTGGAGATAGGGGTCTCGCATTGCAAGAACCCTCGCTAGGAATATGGTGGCGAACTCGAACTGAAGGATTTTCTTTAGCTTTCTTTTCGAGTTTCTTTATTTCGTCTGGTTGCTTTCTAATCATTTTGAATGCCTTGAACCATACTAAGCAATTGCTTTTAGCATGCTTCTTTTAAGATAAACTTTTTCTATTCTTTTGTGTAGTATCCAAAACATTCTTTTATTTTACTTATTTCTCCCGTTAATGCCTCCTTGGCTCGGTATTTGACTTTTCGCTCGTGGGAATCTTGATCTACATCTTGGCTTGGTTTCCTTTAATTTGGAAGGGTCCCCATTCGTCAATAGTAATAGAGTCTAATGAGCTAGACATTCTGAAACAATCATTTTTATTGTAATTCAATTTTGTTAGTACGCTTCACTATTATCATAATGTAAGATCTTTTGTTTGGTTGCTGTCAGAGGGAAAGAAGTTCTATATTAATTGTTTTCTTTTACGTTGTTCTAATATATTATTTCCAACTATATTCTTTGTAGTTCTAGTTACTAATATTTGACTTTATGCACTAGGTGGTACCGAATTCATTACAGAGAAACAAGATCTTTTTATTTATAGACATGTCTATATACAAACTACATCTTCCTCGTTCACTTTTACACTATTTTTACATACATTTTTCTCTTCTAGTGGTACCCATTTTCTATTGGCAACGGATTAGCATTATTGGAGGGTCCTGGTTCTTCTCTATTATTAGCAGTTGGTCTCATGTTTCCTTCCTCTTCCGCATTTACCCGATTCAACAGAATTTGGAAGCATTCATTATCTTACAAAAGTTGTAACGCTTTCTGTCTTATGAGAGTTTTGGTATCGAGTCGAGGTTCTACAACACTTCTTTTTGCTTCTGTTGATGCAAGGGTTGGAATTGCACTACCCTTCATACTGCTTGGTAGGTGAGTGTTTGGGCATCCCGAGTGGTGAGATGTTCGTACAGTTCGAGGTTCGCTTGGTGAACGGCAGGGCGTCCATTAACAGGTGGATTGACTATGTATCCACCCCAAACATCCATTGCGTGATGATTTGCCATTCTTACAGTCAATATATTTAAGAATTTAAATAATTTCAGCTGCTTGGGGACTGTTGAACAAGGAAAATATATACTTTTCTTTCAAAATTTCAAGGGAAACATTTTTTCTTCTTTTTTCATTTCTTTTCCTTTCAAAGAAAATTCCTAGGTTGCTTTTAAAAAAAAATATTTCTTTTTGTAAAAACCTTGCTCTGATACCACAATTGTCACGACCCCGACTCTAGGAACTTTGTCGAGTCATTGTGACCGGCCTCTGTTTTATAAATAAATTTGGAGACAATGGCTTGAGAATGACATAATTGTTTTATTTCAAAAACACTTATTGCAAAAACCTTAAAAACCCAAGTCTTCTGAAAAAACAACATTTTTACAATATCTACAAAAATACAACAAGCAAGTCCCCAGGGCAGCAGCAACTCCATCTCTATTCTTTATTATCTGTGAAAAATATTAATTTTCATAAGCCGAATGCTCGTGTGATATACAAATACCAAAGTTGTTCGTTTTATACCATGGAAACAATTTATAACATAAATGCTTGCATAATCTGAAATAAATAATCTTATGATGTTCATCCAACAGCTTAATCTTTCTGTAGAGGAGCAACCCCTCTTGCTGTGTGAAATGATCAAGTCACTGGCCACTAGGACTGATAAGCACCCGAAAATGCAATGTAGGGTGCGCTAGTTATCTAGTTTTAGTTAATTTTATTGTTAATTTAGTTATTTTAATTACTTTTGCTCATAAAGTATTTTAGTTTCGTTTTGTAGGAAAACTATTTAATTCAGGAATTTTAAAGACCAAAGCTTGTTAAGATTATTCAAGGTGCAAAGATGATCAAGAATGGAATAATCAAGTCCCAAAGCTTAGGCCGAAAAGACCCGATGGTGACCCAACGACTAGAATTGGCAAGGCAGAGCAAGACCAAGTTCTAAAGACAAATGGCTCGGCATCGATAGGAAGGATCTCATTCCATCGGTACTAAGGCAGTTATCTGAGGCCTTGAAACATCTCGGCATCGGTAGAAGAACCCAACATCCATCGGTACCGAGCTGTTCAACAATAGCCCTTAGTTGCCTCGGCATCGTTAGACTTAAAAGTATTCAATCGGTACCGAGGCCTCTAGCACAGCAACTTATGGCCTTTGCCATTGGTACCGAGGGTCTTAGAGGAGGATTTTTGGATCTCCTGGAGAATATTCCGTGCGTGTACCTTGGTGGATATAAAAGACGTGATGTCACTTTGTACAAACAAGTAGAATAACTTTAGTATTACATAATTTTAGATCTAGCTTAGATCTACTTGCTTTTTAAATTATTCTTCATTGTTCTTCATTTTCAGCACTTAAATTTTCATTTTTTGCCTTAGTTAATTAGTTTTTGCTATTGTTCTATTCATTAAAGTTGTAGCCGCTACTCCGATCTATCGTTTAATCTAATTTTCTTCTAGTGTTGTTATTTCGCTATGCTAGCTAGATTTTTGCTTGCTCTTATCTTTATAGATATGTGTGAGTAGTTTTCTAGGGTTAGGTCATGGGGTGATTAGCACCTCATGGTTTGAGTTAAAATTTCATTTTTCAACAATAAAGTTTGAATCTTTGGTTTGAAAATTGATGTATAGTTCAGGTTTATTTGTCATATTGCTAAGGTGTTAACCTCTTTGATCATGTGTAGGTAAGAGTATAGCCTACTTACCACACATGATGCTTAGAGCTCTGTCGCTCGAGGTGTTTGCTAAATAAATTCTAGAGCTAGCTTGGTAATTGAACTATTTTATTTTCCGGGTTAAGAACTTTAGTTGAGTATCTTAAACCGTGTAATCGGGTGAAAAATGTAGTTTTACTTGAGTCGTGGGTGTTAGTGTCTTCTAAACCTAACCTACTTTTTATCCTAATTTATTTGATTTTAATCTAGCCTTTTTCCTTTCCACCGCATACGTAAAACAAAGTTGGCTATCTAAAAGCTGAAAACTCGTGCTTACTTCTACAAATCCAGCAGAGCCGTATTAATTATTCCCTTGGGTACAATCCCGATCTTCCGAATTATTATGCTTCAATTGGACGCTTATAACCTACGCTTGGGGTGATCTTATTCCTTATATCGGAACAAAACGAAGCAAGGACCCTATTCTTTCCGTCCGTATAACTCCCTTCTATGTTTTAATATCTTTAAAAGCGTCCCCCAAACTTGAGACAACTGTCTAGATGCATTAATAGGCCATCACCTTTGTCTAACTGCTTTCATTTTCTAAGCTTAAATTTTATAACGTCGTCACCTTTGTCTGACATGTTTCTAGGCCTTAACATGAAAAATTCTTCATATCTTTTTCCATGGCATATATCATAATCTATTCTCAACATAAAATCAGGCTACTTTTATAAAGAAAAATCATGTAACTAAAGTATAAGTATCTCACATTGAAATCCTTTGTCTCGTACTCTTGTTAACCTCCAGATGACGTGGTGGTAGTTTTAGCGACGGAAAATAGAGCACGGCAGTAACACCCCCTCTTTTCTTCTTTTTCCTATGCTAATCTTGTTCTAATACTGGCTTGGTATTTTTTTTCTTTTTCTTTTTTCTATCCGTACAATAAAAATAGTTTCTCTTGCACTTACTATTTTTTTTTGGCCCATACTATTTGAAGAGAACCCCTATTTATAGACTTTCCAAATTAGTCTTGCCTTGACACATGGCCACCTAATTAACCTAGCTTTGACACATGGATGCCTAGGTGACATTCTATAAGCATGAGGTGGCATTCTTTTGTTTCCTAGGAAAGTGATAGAACTTCCATTTCTTTTTCCTTATTTGTTTGCTTTCTTTTTCTTTTTCTTTTTTTTTCAGCACATTCTATTTCCTTGTTCTAGGCCACAGCATACTTATATCATATATATGTAGCAAATGACATTTGTAATCTTCTAAGTAATGCGTCTAATAATTTTTTACGCGAACAGTATGAAAATGTTCCTAATTTTTTATCCAAAAATAAGACTAGATAATTTCAAGCGTTGGTTCCAATATTGTCTTCACTTTTAGTTGATTCATGTATGTATTTTGGGTCGCGGTGTTACACTGACATAGTCTAATCATAACTGTGTAGAACCCAAAAAATAGTGCCTCCACTAGTTTACTCCCAAAAAGAATGAGCAGAGTTGCAATTGTGTCCTCCATATCCACTCACTTGCACAAAAAGTTGAAAATAATGCATTACTATGCATTATACAATAATGCATAGACAATGGTGGGAGTAAGGGACCACACACCATTCTGACAAAGAAAACCAAATAACATATGTGGGAAACCTCACACCATTCAAAGACAGTGAGTAAAATAGAGACTAAACTCAAAGATAATAAAATACAGATCTGCAACATTTTCAATATGGTTCCAATTACTCCCTCCGTTCCAAATTGAGAGTCCCTCTTGGGGATTCCAACTTTTTAAAAGGACATGCAATCATTACACCTACAATACCTAGCATTTCTACCATTACCCCTATATTCTATCTACTTTACAACACTTATATTCACCTATGAGGGATTTTTTTGGAAAATCACCAAATTTTTCCTTCCATTTTTGGAAAAGGACTATCAGTTTGGAACAACTCAAAAAGGAAAGATGGACCTTCATTTAGGAACGGAGGGAGTATATAATAACCAACACAATAGAATATAAAATCACAAAGTCCCATTCTCTTTTTGAAAAAATAGCAATATAAATGAGGGGTGTGTCTGATCGATTTTAATGATGAAGGGTGTTAAATGATAAAGAGTGATAAATGAGAGGGTCTAACTGATTTTTACCAGAATTTTTAGGGTTAAATACCTAGACATCCCTCGAAATTTACCTCTTTGTCTCGCTTACCCCCTCTTAGAATTTCGCCTACGGAGAGACCCTTCATTAATGTTTTTTTGTCCCGCAGACCCCTTTCGTCAAGGTTCTGTCTAAAACTGTTAAAATTTTGATTTAAAATTCTTTTAAAAGTTACTTCATCCGTCCCAATTTGTTTGTCCATTTTTTGGATTTTATCTTTTTTAGGAGACACAATGATTACTAGTAAAAAGCTTGACTTTTTCAACAAAAATACCCCTCACTTTTTAGCATTAAATGAGAGTGCACACTTTTTCATACGCAATATTTTTAAAAGATGAAGGGCATTAATGTAACTTACATGAGTCAATTTCAAATTGGACAAAGAATTTGGGATATTACAAAGTAAGGGGACAAACAAAGTGGGATGGAGGGAGTATAAAATGTTCCAAAATTACCCCTATCTCTCTCTCTCCCCCCGAAATCACCACCACCATCAGCCACCACAATCACCACCACCAAACTGCAACCACCACCAACTACCATCGACGCCGGCAACCACCATCGACACCGGAGACCACCACCCATGCTGGCAACAACCATCGACTGGACTAGCTACTTTCGAACAAAAAACAATACCTATCTAACTCAAAATCATCCAAATACCCACAGATTGAACTCGAAATCACCACCACCACCAACCACCACAATCACCACCACTGATCACCATGGACGCTGGCGACCACCATCAACGCCGAAGACCACCACCCACGCTGGCAACCACCACCATCGACTGGACCAGCTGCTTTCGAACAAAAAATAGTACTTATCAAACTCAAAATCAACAAAATACCCACATATTGAACTCAAAAACACCAAAATAATCTCAAATCAAGTTTCAAAACCTTAATTTGAGCCATTTCAAAGGGTGTTTGACTTGATTCAAACCTGTACGAGCCCTAATCAGATCTTGAAATCCCTAGATCAAGACCAACAAACGCTGGGGACACCCTAATCAAGCTATTCTAGAATCTTTCAAATCCTATTTGTCCATGTAACCTTCAATTCAGCCTTTCGCAAACCCTTATCGCACTTGTCCCACTCGATTGAGACCAGATTCAATGAGATTGAAACCAAATGCTGCTATTTTCGAAGGCTTTTGATAGGATTCACACATGGGTCTATCGATTCGAGTGCCAAAGGAATCGATTAGAACCCTAAATTGTGTATCTCCATCAGCACTCCCAATGATTTTGCAGAGAGAGAAGTGTTTGGAATGAGTTGGTATTCGGTGGTGGTGTTTGGCCATGGTGAATGACGTGATGGTGGTGGTGGTGAGGAGAAAAAGATGAAGACAGAAATGGTGGTGGAATGAACTGGTGAATGGACGGAAATGATGGTGGTGTTTGGTGGTGGAATGAATTGGTGTGCCGTGATGGTGGTGGAATGAATTGGTGAGCCGATGGTGGTCCAGTGTGGTATATATATGTAAGGGTAAGAAAGACTTTTCATTCATTCCGTCTAACAGTTTTGGACGAAAACCTGACGGAAGGGGTCTGTGCGACAAAAAAAACTTTGTTCATGGGGCTACCTGTAGGCAAAATTCTATGAGGGAGTGAGCGAGACAAACAGAAATAGTTCGAGTGGTGTCCCGATATTTAACCCAAATTTTTATTCAGAAGTGGTGATGTACATAGTTGCTTGGCGACGAGAGCCAGTGTGCACGTCTTTGCAACAGGACTGGCTTTGGGCATATGACCAATTCTTTAGAGTTATCAACCGCTAAAGTCATATATACCACATCATATGATAAAATATAATCTGATTCTAAGGCCATCCACAGTGGTATAATAAAAAAAGGATAACCAAAAGTTGACACATCAGCTTTTGATTATTCACTTAAGAGGTTATTAAGCTTAATAATGTTGAGTTTCACAATGGTCACTTCTATTCTATAACCAAAATAAGGGTTCACTACAATTTCACTTTCTCTCCCCTCTGTTCCTGTAATTCACTTCCCTCCATTTATGTTTTTTTTGCAAAAATATATCAATTCCCTCTCTTAACTTTGGGAAAATAATCGGTGACTTTCTTCCCTCCTATTATAAATTTTTTTTGGGGAAAAAAATAGAAACGGAAAAGAATAGTGAAATAACTTAATCCGGCGATGATGAGTTGAATTGTAGATGATCGAGAGATATGAGCTTCACTTTTTGAGGGAAAAAAAAGAGAAATAGTTTGTGGGTGAAGTGAAAAAGATATAGAGTAGGCGAAGAAGAGAAGACAAAAATACCAATTGAAACACGCGTGGAGTCCACAAATTTTTGATTATTGAAAAAGGTTGCTAGTTTTGGTTATCCAAAACCCAAAATTTGATTATTTCTAAGGATGTTGTTAAGTTTGATTATATCATTATGAGCCATCTTTTGTATCAACATTATTAACTTTAAAAACAATTGATTTTTGATTATACCATTGTGGATGGCCTAATGTTGTAGCTTAATGATTTGTTCTCTCTTTTAAGTCTGAGGTTCGAGACCTTTTTAGGTGCTATTAATTCTTATAAGGTTAATTCATAGTGAGATTTGCTTCAACTTTTAATTGAGCCCTCCACTTGTGAATGATAAAATTGGTCCGAACATTAAGATTAGTTAAGGTGTACAAAAAGTGACACGGACACCTGAAAAAGTTACGCACTCACTGTTGATGCCTTCATACGATAATCTTGTTTCATGCACATGCCACGTTCACACTCTATGAAATAGTAACCCACAAACCACAAGATAAATTAATCAGAAAATTGGGCTAAGATCCAAAAGAAGGGCCTCAATGAGGCATTTACCCCAGCCTAAGTTTTCGTACGGTGAGGAGGGACATCATTCTTTTTAGACTCTCAAGCCCAGCAACAGACAAAATTGCCCCAACTCTCTCGGCTATCTTGCGGTCGGCGCACCTCTTCTTCTCTAACGTGCCACGTGAAACTGGGATCTACTGAAAAATGGTTATTGGTTACGGTCAATTGTTTTGTCTTGTCTTGTTCTTCTTTTTTCAACGCAATCTCATTGTAATTTTTTCTTTTCAAGATGTTCCATGTTTTTATAGGGTTTAAACACTTTTACAAAGTTTAGAATGCATTTTCCTATTATAAGGTAGGGTATCCGGGTTTAGATACTTTCAAATGATTTATTAAGGTGCATTTTCTTATTATAGGGTAAGGTACCTTAGGATTTAGACACTTTTATAGGATTTTAGGATACACTTTTCTATTATATGGTTTTAATGGTTTAGACATGTTTTAGGGTACACTTTCTTATTATATGGTTTTAGTGGTTTAAACACTTTCATAGAGTTTACGATTTTAGGCACTTTCATAAAGTACCTTAAGGTTTAAGCACTTTTATAAGATACCTTAGGATTTAGACTTAGGTAATTTCATAAGATTTTAGGATGCATTTTCTTTTCTTTTTTTTTTTTGGACACACCATGACCTTGACCTGTACAATCACTACCTACACTAGGCAATCTCAATATGCGCGTGACAGAAGGAGGGAGGGAGGCACGCACGAGGGGTGGTTTTGGAAAAGAGAGGTGCTAGGAGCACATCAAGTGTGGTCCCCTGTATGTGAGTGTTATGTGGATGAGGTGTGCCACACCGATGTGTGTCTAACATTTTTGTTTGGAAAATGGGTGACAGGAAGTCCTAGCGGCTGGCGCTAGTACAAAAACATATAGGTGGTTGACATTTTAGTTTAGTTTAGTTTTGATAATAGGTAAAGAGAGAAATATGATAATAATTGAAAAGAGAGGTAATGATTGGAGCGAGATAGAGAGAGATGAAAAAATAATAGTTGAAAAAATAGAGTAATGATTGAAAAACTAAAATAAAATGCTAACGAAACAGAACCATAGATGTTCTTATTGCATTACAAGTCCCTATGCTATGGACTTCTTGCCAAAGCTCCCTAAATTAATTTCCCATCTTCATCCACCCGAGAGATTAGTTTGTCCTTGTTCTCTCTCTCTTTCTCTCTCTCTCTCTCTCTCTCTCTCCAAACAATGGCTGATAACCACAACCTCCAAAACCCTCATGTGATCATGATCGCATACCCTCTCCAAGGCCACGTAATCCCTTCCGTCCACTTGGCAATCAAGCTAGCAACAAAGGGCTTCACCATCACTTTCATCAACACCCAATCAATCCACCACCAAATCTCCAAGTCCCACTCCTCCCCCGGCGACGACATATTCGCCGGGGCAAGAAAATCTGGCCTCGACATCCGGTACGCCACGGTCACCGACGGTCTCCCCCTGGGGTTTGACCGGTCATTGAATCACGACCAGTTCATGGAGTGTGTCTTGCACGTTTTTTCGGCCCACGTGGATGAGTTGGTCGGAGATATAGTGCGCCGGTCGGATCCTCCGGCGACTTGTTTGATCGCGGACACGTTTTTCGTTTGGCCGTCGATGGTTGCCGAGAAGTATAAGTTGGTTAATGTTTCGTTTTGGACTGAACCGGCTTTGGTGTTGACTTTGTATTATCACTTGGACTTGCTAAGGGAAAACGGCCATTTTGGTGGTTCCGGTACGTGACCTCTCTCTTTCTTTTCCTTACCGTTAAAACGAATTACACCACTCAAAATCGAGTTAATTTGTGAAAGATTGTTGACGCTAATCAAATAGAATTTAGATGTTCTCATGCGATCGAGTGATCCCCTTGTGCTATATAAAAGGAAACTGATTACCGATTCCGTCTATTTGACGATTTGTGCAAACACTTCATGTTATAAGTCTCGATGTAATTACTATTGGTGTGTTTAACGGTAAGATTGATTCTTCAAAATTAAAGTACATGCGCTTAAGTTGTTTCAAACACCTCAATTATATGAGAACAACAAAATGCTTAAACAACTTATTTACAACTTATTTTTTGCCCGGCTTAGTTCAATACTCAGGGCCAGCACTGGCCTAAGCCCCAAGAGGCTCGCGCTTCAAGCCTCCCAAAAATGTGTAAAAATTAGGATTTTCTATTTTTTTGGTAAATATTATATATGTCAAATCTTTTTAGGTATAGCAATACTATGGGCCCTTTTAATACCCAAACCACCTATTTTACATTTACATTTAAGAGACACTGGCTCAATGGTTGAGCCCAATCTGACTTGCTCAATTAGTGGAAACGATAAAGGAAAAAGAAAATGCAGACCACTGGCATCTATCTTCTTCATGTAGAGCCCTCTGGAAAATGATCTCATGTGGTAAGTACCTCGATAAGTTTTATGCATATTTTACTCTTACAACTCTAATATCTTAAACACACAATAAAATGGAAGAAGATGAATTAGAGATCAAAGGAGAGAAAATAGGATAAAAAATTAGCATTTTTATGGATTTATTCTTGTTGAATATGTACATTTGGCTTTGAAAAAAATCATTTATCTACTAATTATTTTATTTTTCGTAAATTTTATTAAGTGCCTCATTATCTATGTCCGTCTTAGGCCCCCAAAATCTCAGAGTCAGCCCTGTTGATGCTATTTTACTACTCTCTCTTACGTGTGCAATTGTGAGCAAATGCACGTACAAATGTTTTTTTCTTTTTAAAGTCTAATTAATTACAGTATAACTAAAAGATTTGTCATCATCATTTAGGAAAATCCATGTACTTGGCCGACTATTTCGACTAATTAACTAATTTGGGTTTTATAAAAGATAATCATTACACCCTTATTGGATAAGTCATCCCCCATGATTTGTGGGTTTATATGCCATTTTGAAAACTAGCTAATAAATCTGCATGTATGTAGGATTAAAAAAAGCTCGTGGATCGATATTGGTTGTTTATTGGCTCCTATTTGTTAGCGTATTTTTTGATTTTGGATTTCAAAGTTGTACCACTGATCGATCAGTTAAAATAATCCCGTAAAAGCATTTTTTGAAATTTGAAATCGATCGTATCATCCACTTGTACAAATGTTATATATCCTCTCTAATTTTTAATGATTGATATTTTCTCTCTCTTGAGACTCGGGTGTATTTTTTGAAAGATTACTACGCCCTTCTAAATATTTTTTTTTTCTTTTCCCGAGCCCTTCTAAATATATGCATGATAATAAATCTACCCTATGGTTTGAAATGTTTTGAGAGATATTGGTTTGCTTTAAATTTTCAAAACTTCTACCAACAACAAAAGAAGTGAATTTAACTTTCCGATTAAATTAGGGTAGTGATTTTCATATGTCCTTTATTTATAACCATACTTTATTTTTTTGTCTTTTTGTGGTGTGAATTTACAAAGTTGTCCATCCAAGTGTGAAAAAGGATACAAATTAAAGATTAATTTTGTTAAAAGGACAAAAAAAAAAGTACGATTATCAAAAAAGAAAATGTGAAAATCAATTATCTTAAATTGCTGCAATAAAACTTGAAGATTGTTTAACAATGAATGCATATCCCTAATAAATATTTTCTATTAGCCATTCGAGTCATCTTTTATATTTAAGAATTTTTCTCAAATTTAGAGATTGATGTACTTAGGGCCGGCTCATAGAAGAGGCGAGAGAAGTGACCGTTTTCAACCCCCGAATTTTGGCCTAAAATTGAGACTCCACTATAATGTAACTTACATATTAATATTAGAATGTTTTCAAATAAACACATAAACTAGGTACTTGGTTTAGTGGTTGCTTAATGCTCTCACGCAATTGAGAGTGTGTGATTCGACTCTCGTGCAACTCCATATTTATTTTTTCACTTCTCAGGCCATTCCTCTTTCATTTATTGTTTTACTTTTTGTTGTATTATGAAAAATCACATTACTCAATTATTTTGTTGAAAATTTTCGGCTAACAACCACAACAAAACTATAGAAAATATGTGCTTTTACATTTGATTAAAAAAACTTATCCCAAAGGGTTAAAAAAAAACTTGTCACATTACTCAATTACTTTGTTGATTTTTTTTTTTTGTTGTTATTTTTTGTACTTTTATCATTTTTTTTAGGAATTCATGAATATGTAAGGGGTTTAATATAGAAAATTTGCTTCGGATCTTCAAAATATATGAGTCGGCACTGGGTACACGTTCTTTAGGGGAAAACACACTCAAATTCTTTTATTTCCCTTTTATTTCTTTCAATACCCTTTCTATGCATAGATTTGATGCTACAAGGCCTCGTTCCCGAAAGGAAAATAAGTACTTCCTTTTGTCCCATTTTCTTTGTCCAAAATTTTCCCTTTTTGTGTCTCAAAAAGATTGTCCATTTGACAATACAAATGCATAAAATTCTTTAATTTTTCCATTTTACCCTTCTCTCAAATTTGAAAGAGGAAAGTTTGAATTTTAAACTATGTACTTTATGCCTTTCTAGGCTTCAAAATACTAAGTAATACCCGCCACAATTTTTGGAATTGATACCCCCAAAGTTTCTGACACCTACTTTAAGTGCATGAGTGAGAAATTCAAATTGAGACTAGAAGAACTACTCAAGGGTATTATTGAAAATGTGAAGTTTTGAAAAGGTAATCTTGATGTTCTCTTAAATTTGTAGTATTCTGAGATTGGATGGAGGGAGTATTTTTTAAGAAAGCAATTTCAAGCTCAAAAATTATGTGTTTATGCAAATAATTTTTCTATGAATATGGATCTTATTTGATATATCTCATTGAGATATTTCATGGATCTTATTTTTCATTTACATTATTTTTGAGTTTAAAAATATAAAATAAGTACTTATTTTTTTAAGAAGGTGTTTTGAAACGGGTCTAATTCTTTTGAAATGATAAATGTTGTGTTTGATTTGTGTTTTGAAATTTAAAAAAAAAAGTAAAAGTAATAAGTAGAGAGAGATATAAAAAAAAATATTAGACGTAGGAAAAATTTCGGGGATTTTTTTTGAAAAATCCTTTTCAAAAAGCAAAGAGAACAGAAAAGTTTCACAACCAAGCATGTGCGGGCTCAAACAACTGGATCCCAGCACAACAGAAAAAGGACTACTCCTTGACTTCTTGTGTTCTCCTCGAGTACCATGTCATAACTTTTACAGTACATTATTTTTCTAACTACTCTCTCCATGCTCAGGAATTATTCGTTGTTCCAAGGGCTACGCGTCTACTTTGTCTACTTTGCCAGGTGGTGCCTTTCCCTGATAAAAATTTGCCTTTGTGAGTAAAATTGTCAGTCAGAAAGTCTAGTCCAGTTTGAAGCATTAAATCCACTGACACACATTCTTCTCTCTCCACTAGACACAGCCTTCTCTCTAAAAAGTGTTCTAAATTTCAATCCGTTTGAATGAGTGAGAAGATTTTATTTTTTTGATCATTTAATTCTAAAGGGTCATAGTTAAATTTTGACTTTAGGGCTCTCGTTGGTTAGTCCTAAGAGATATTTGATTTTACGACTTTCTTAGAGCTAATCAATGAGAGTTCTATAGTCAAAATTTAATTATGATCCTTTAGAATTAAATGATCAAAAAAATAAAACCTTCTCACCCATTCAAACGGATTGAAATTGGAACACTTGATTTTAGAGAGAAGAACGTGTGTCAATGGATTTAATGCCTCAAACGGGGCTAGACTTTCTGACTGACAATTTTACCCACAAGGCAAATTTTTATTGTGGGAGGCACCACCTGGCAAAGTAGAATAATTTCTCCTCCATACTTATTTAATTATCCATTACGGTTTTACGTGTATTTTTAATATATATTTTAAAATATACAATATGGATCTTATTTGATAGATTTCAATTTTTTTAATAAGACAATGATTTTAAAAATATAAAACATAATACACGTCAAAAGATATAAGTCGTTGAAAATGCACGCAAAATCGTAGTGGATAATTAAATAAGAACGGGGGGAGTATTTATTTATCGCAATATAAACTATGCGAGCTATTCCTTATCTCCCAATAGAGAAATAGTACTACTTATCTCCGGAGCAGCCGGAAACAACTTGTTTAAAGCAGTCCATCCCTGAAAAAATTTCATTAAAATCCGGATTGTCCAAAATACTTTTGGACGATCGCAATTGAGCGCTGTAAACTCTTGTTTACGGTTGCTCCAGAAATAAGATTTTCTGCTTCCTAACTTAACAAAGAGTAATTGTAATATTCCACCAGAAAAATCGTTCAATTATTATCTTGTCAACTTCTCGTTTTATATTTACCCAAAAATAAAGAAATAATAATAAAAAAAAAGGATGCTGAGGTGTATGTCAAGTTTTGTGAGTAGCGACAGTAGGAGAGTTTGGTCTCTTTGACACTCTCTTTATACTTTCTTTTCCTATTTTTCCCGATTTTAGGAGTATTTTTTTTTTAAATCTTTTTTCTAATAATAAAGCTTTTTCTTTACCGATCAAAAAATATTCCACCTGCAAAATCTATCACTGCATAATTTGTTAGAAATATAACTCTCGATCGATAAAGCCCAAAAGCATGCATGTTCACACCCAGTTGGCCAAGTAATTGGCGCTTGAGACTTATAGGTTTACTTCCTCCTTAGATTGTCTCATGTTTAATTACTTTTGCTAGCAACTCTTGGGGTTATCTTATCCTTCTGCGCAACCGTGTGAAACAGTTGTGCGAGGGTCTGTCAGAAAATGTCTAGGTGGGCACAAGATGGCCCGAGACACCCTACATTACCAAACAGAAAAACATGCATGTTCAGATGTGTTCTTTTGATTATTATTTTTTTTCTGTTGAAATTTATCTTCAGAGATGTGTTCAATCACTCTGATTCGATAATTAGATTCTTATATTTAACCAGATAATCGCAAAGACAGCATAGATTACATACCGGGCGTGGGGCCCATCAAACCAACGGATCTGATGTCGTATCTCCAAGCTGCCGATGTATGGACCGTGGTACACCGGATAATTTACAAGGCATTCGCGGACGTTAAGAAGGCAGATATAATCATCTGCAACACAGTGCAAGAGCTGGAGCCAGAAACAATCTCAGCCATGCATCAGAAGCAGCCCACTTATGCAATCGGGCCCATTTTCCCGACCGGTTTTACCAAGAGCCCCGTGGCGACGAACCTGTGGCCCGAGTCGGACTGCACACAATGGCTCGATCCCAGGCCTCACGGGTCGGTTTTGTACATATCGTTCGGTAGCTATGCCCACACTAGTAAGCATGACATTGTGGAGATAGCCCATGGGCTTTTGCTTAGTGGGGTGAATTTTGTTTGGGTGCTTCGGCCCGATATCGTGAGCTCTGACGATACGGACTTCTTGCCCGCTGGATTCAAGGAAGATATCAAGGAGCGAGGGGTGATTGTGCCGTGGTGTTGTCAGGTTGAGGTGATATCTCATCCCACGGTCGGAGGGTTCTTGACACACTGCGGGTGGAATTCGATATTTGAAAGCGTGTGGTGCGGTGTTCCTTTGCTCTGTTTCCCCCTTTTGACCGATCAATTCACCAACCGGAAATTGGTGGTCGATGATTGGAAGGTTGGTCTCAACTTATGCGATGAAAGGCCAATCGCGAGAGAGAAAGTCGCAGATAATATCAACCGTCTGATGAGTGGAGAAACATCAGACGAGCTACGAAATGAGATGAAGAAAATAAGAAAGACATTGGAGGATGCAGTGGCAACCAATGGAAATGGATCATCCGAAAGAAATTTTAAGCAATTTGTAAATGAAGTGAAGGTCAAAATAAGGCAAAGGAGTGGGATTGCCATTGGGACATAGAGAGCGAATCCGTTGTCTTCGGACAAGAGCCTGTTCCACCCGTCTCAGCCGTTGATCTCACAAATTAACGGTTGAGATGTGACAAGCAAAAACGACGTCATTTTGGAGCAAAAAGTGCTGGCACATCTCAACCGTTGATTTGCAAGATTAACTGCCAAGAGGATTGGAACAAGCCCCAGTCCGGATTGGGGTTGAACAGGGGATCTCAGTCCATAATATGTGGTCGAACGATAATTGCTATGTCCAAATTCCTTGTCTTTGTTCAATAATCTTGATTCGTATGGGCTAGTAGCTAGGCCCAAGTACGGCCGAATATGTTTTTTGTTTTTTTTTATCCGCAGGGCAGAATATGTTGGCCTTTTAAATTTTATCCCTTTTCTATTTGAACACGCATTTGTCCCTTTGTTCTGTCCAATCTTTTATTCGGTACTCGATATCCCTCGGTAATATTGCAAGTCAATCCACTATTTGATTTGAATAGTTTGTTGTTTTTCGTTGAAGT
>BPLS01020366.1:0-25619 GCA_019656275.1 Rhododendron kiyosumense | reverse complement strand
AAAAACTTTCTTTGTGCAATGTCGAAGAATTTGGCTCAACTCTTGGCTTGTACGGGAAATGCTATTGCACGCCCCATTTTTCGATGCACACTTTTTGTTTGGTTAATTTGAGTGATCTTGTTTTTAAGTTGACATTATTGGGAAAATGAAATAGAAGTCATGATCGATTTGATATTGCTATTAACATTATCCTCCCCTCCTTATACCTCCAAAGTCTCAAGCCCCCAACATCCATATTTACCACTTGAACTACTCCTTCAGATACTGCTGACGCTGATAGATGCATCTCAACTTCATTGTCTAGATACAATACAAAAAATGTATCTAGATGATATGTTACAACTGACACTGACAGATGCATCTCAACTTCTTTATCCAGATACAACCAAAAAAAATGTATCGAGACAATATGTTGCAGTTAGATTATTTTTCTTTGCTACTTTAATATAAAAATAAACGGCAAATTTCAAACTTCCGATTACGGAGTACCGAACATTCAGATTCACTGCTTCACGCAATCCCTGACTAACCGAAGGCTGCACTAAATAATGTATTGCACCTAAAGCATGGGCTGTCAAAATATGGATTGTGGATTTGATCCCAATTGATGCTGTTGTGGATTTGGTCCCCAATTGATGCTTTAATGTCATTGTAAAACAAAAAATTATATTAATAAGGAAGAGATTAAGAAAGGATATCACAGGCTTGGGTTTTTAATTTTTTTGGGGAAAAAAAATGGAAATCAAATAGACATTAATCCTTTCACGTTGATCTCCATAAATGGATATAATACATAGGCGATTACCATGTCGAGTTGTCGAGTTGTCTTACTTAAGTTGGGTACATATCCATTACTTCTTGGACATTTGACTCTTTCTTAAACTAATATATACACACGGAAGTTCCGGATAATTTTAAATTATGCACGATACTTGGATAATTTTAAATTATGCACGATACTGCAGTTTCTTGCAGAATCGTGCAGAATGAAAGTATTCATGGACTAAAATTAGTTTCATCACCCAACATGAATTTCCGTGATTTCTTTAATCGGGTTTTTAAATTCTGCTTAGTTTATTCAATCATGGAATCGTCCCATGCATAGTACGGATTTGCTACTAATATACATGACTTCACGGGTTTGGATTTTTTAGCACAGCTTACTGCTTACCATTTAGCCAGTGGCGGATCTAGAAATTTCATATACTGGGGCTACCTATTATTCACAATCTCAAAAATATTTAGTAATTTAATAATTTAATTTTCATAATATTGTGGATTGGGAAGGGAAAAAAAGAGATAAAACAAAAATGAAGAAATAAAGGAAAAAGATAGAACGAAAATAAAAAAAAATAAGGAAAAGATGTAGAACGAAAATGAAAAAATAAAGAAAAAACAAGGGATAGCTGGTCCTGGGAATCAAACTCAACCACATTAGTCTTTTAAAAAAAAATATGTACAGCTCAAATAAGTCAAGTAAAAATTTATTGTCCACACGCATCACATACCTTTTCAATTAGTGGAAAACATTACAAATTTTGTGAGAATTTAAGCCAAAATAGAGAGAGAGAGAGAGAGAGAGAAATTAAATAGTAGTAGGATAAACATGGAAAAAAATGTGGGTTGAGTGAATTGAACCCCAGCAAGCTAGTCTCAATCTTGCCCAATTACCACTCGAGTCCTGTGACAAGTTTCGGAGATATTTTATATTTAACCTATTCATGTATAATTTTTTTTTTTTGGATTTTCCGAAAGCCCCTAGGGTCACGTGACCCCACGTGCCCCAATGGGGGTCCGCCCCTGCATTTGGCATAGTACTTTTTTCTAGAATGAGATGAATGTCAATTTATTTTTATTTTTTTTTATTTTTTTATTTTTTTGGTCAAACGGAAATTCATAAAGACTTACGAAACAAAGAACCACATCAAGAGTATCAACATACTAAACATAGCATGCAAGGAAGAAAAATAGCTACTAAGTCTAGTCTAGAACTTGCCTAACGTTCAGGCTATCTCTAAGGACAAACTCTCTTATAGCAATGGGCATTTCCATAAGGAATACAAGGTTGGCATCTTGTTCAGCACCCAATCGAGCAATATAATCTGCGCACTGGTTGGCTGTTCGATAAGTATGGCCAATCATGGTGTTGGTCCGATCCATGAGATGATGGGTTTCATTTATCAACACGCTTTGGGGGTGTAAGTTTGGATTGCCTTCGTTGATCAAGTTCACAGCATTGAGGGAATCCGATTCTATCTTGACGTTCTCTAGATTCCTCTCCAATATAATTTCCAAGCCTTTATGTATGCTCCATATCTCAACTTCCAAACTCGAAGTGAATGCTCCCTTGCCGTAGTATCCCATAATCCAATCTCCGTTATGATCTCTGAATAGACCTCCAAAGCCTCCTTTTCCATTCGCCTCGTACCAGCATCCATCTGTGTTAAGTTTGATATCACCTGCAAGTGGTTTCGACCAAGAGTTTAGGCATGTAGTATGAGAGCCACCAAGGAGAGGGGACTTGAAAGCTTGAACAATTTCCTGGGAATAGGATATGTTAAAAAATAATACTCCATCCGTCCCTAAATAAATGTCTAATTCGTAAACCTAGGTTTTTAAAACGATGCTAAAACCCTATGTGTCAAATCCAACACACATATAATTAGCATCGCCGCTAATAGAACTGAAGCAAGACGTAACTTACGAAGAGCGACCAAGGATCGATCATCAGGAAAAACGATTAAGGAATAAAACCATTCCACTAGTTAAAGTCTTGCTAGACCAATTCTGGTGGAGAAGTCACGTTGGAAAAAGCGAATGATACACGTTATCCAGAACTTTAATTTTTGAATAAGGAATTGTTACACTACGTTTAACTCCTAAGTTTCATCAAGTTTGGAGGGCCAAACTTTTTAAGGTTGGGAGAGTGTAACACCCCGATTTTTATTAAAAAATAATAAAACGATAAAAAGAATAAGAAAAAATAAATAAGGACCCAACATTTAGTGACCACCTACCGTTAGAATATGAGAAACATACTTATTTGGAACTTAAAGTCTATAGGGAAAAAATTAGCTTAATTATTTTCTTGTGTATGGGACCATTTTTAGATTTTTGATATCATCCCAACCCTGCTAATAGCATCGCGGCGCCGGATTGAGGCACGAGTCGCCGCAAGAGGTAGAGTTGTGGAAAGAGTTGGTATCTTATTTTAGAGTGATCAATCGGATTAAATTCTTTAGGATATCCCTAAATTTTGTGGGATATACTTAGATTTTTCTAGATTTTATTGGATAATATTTTGATAATATAAGATTATGTTAGATAATACAAGATTATGATCAGACATGATTAGATCCTGTAGATTCTAGTAGATTTTGTAGGTCTATCAGAATAAATAGGCACCCATTTGCACTGGACAAACACACCACACACATACGGCACAAACACAACCAAATAAATAAAAGAAGGAAGGAGGAAAGAGAACAGAGGAAGAAGGGGAAAAAAAATTACTTAAAAAAAGGACTCAATACGCCTCGCTAGATTTTACGGTAAAATTCGGATGCAAAATGGAGAGTGATGAACAATAAGTCTAGGTGCACTACACCATCCACTATATTCCCCACAAAAATACAAAAAAAAAATGCCCATAAAAAAACAACTCCAACAGATATCGATAAGTATTATTTCTAAATTCGTAGGGGTGAAAATGCATAATTGAATAGTTTCACCCCTACGAATCTAGAAATAATACTTACCGATATTCATTGGAGCTGATAAAAACAGGGCTCCATAAAACATTATTTTAAAATTTATTAAAATTTTTCTATATTTTTGTGGGATCCGAAGTGAGCCTCATAAAAATATAGTGATTTGGTGCAGTATATATAGTAGCATCTAAGGTGAGCCAGATTAGATTCCCTTAGGATATCCCTAAAATTGGTGGAATATACTTGGATTTTTCTAGATTTTATTGGATAATATATAGATAATATAAGATTATGTTAGATACCCATTTGCACCGGACAAACACACCACACACACACAAGGCACAAACACACACCAAAAGGAAGAAGGAAGAAGGAAAAAAATAGGAAAAAACTCCCTCGTCCCTCTTTAAAAGCTACCTCGTAAATCCAATTTTTTATGGAGACATCATCATTCCACTCTAAAAGTTATAACTTTTCTTACTTATCCTTTATAGAGGCATCATCATTACACTTTTACTCACTAATTATTCAAAATAGAATCTACTTTTAGAAGCAAAATGGAAAATATATCAACTTTTATCCACTAACTCTACAAAATGGACACTTATCAAGGGACAGTAAAAATGGAATATTGTACTCTAAAAAAGAATAGAGGGAGTAAAAAAGAGGACCCATTACGCCTCGCTAGATTTTATTGTAAAATTCGAATGCAAATCGATTATTTATGAATTATCCCCGTTACATGAATTTTTTGTGAAAGTTTATGTTTTTAGCTTACTAAAATATGGTTATATATATATAACATATGAATTTCTTTTCTAGCAAATATACACCATGGAATTATGATATTGGTTAGAGTTAAGCCATGAAAAACTGGAAGTATGATATCGGTTACAAAACTGGAAATATGTTATTGGTTACTGTGTAAGTCACGAAAAACTAGAATTATGATATTGGTTATAGTTTAAGCCACAAAAAGCTAAAGTTTGATATTGGTTACAGCTTAAGCCACAAAAAGCTAGAATTATGATAATATCGGTTACAGTTTAAGCCGCGAAAAGCTGAAATTATGATGTTGGTTAGAGCTTTAAGCCATGAAAAACTGAAAATATGCTATTGGTTATAGTTTAAGCCATAAAAAGTTAGAGTTATGATATCAGTTATAGCTTAAGCTGCGAAAAGCTGAAGTTTAGATATTGGTTACCGCTTAAGCCATGAAAAACTGAAATTATAATTTTGGTTACAGTTTAAGTTATTGAAAAGCTGAAATTATAATTCTTGCTTTTATTTGATAAAAAGAATTCTAAAAAATTCATGGTAGATTATGTAACTCTGATAATTCATAATCTCACACAAGCAGTGGTGTATGTTGCTGACATCTTTTCTTTTCAGATAATCAGAATTAATAGAAAAAATTAAGCTTATGTCATGGTCATGTTATGAATAAGAAAAAATTAAGGAGGGAGAACAAAATCAAATTCAATGGACTTTTGATAGCTGGGGCGTGAAGCGCGGAGTTGTGAAGGCAAAGTCTGGAGGTGGACGCGATCATTGCCGCAATTGGATAGGTGGTTTTCACAGGTCCGTTACTGCGGATGCAAGCTTAAAGGCAGAACTATGTGTGGAAACTTTATATCCATCTCAAAACCAATTGGCAATGAGTGGAGAGGTCCCAGATGTTATTAAGTGATCACTCATTCCACTCCCAAGCAATGTGGGATTCATTTCTTAACATCCCCCCTCACATGTAGCCGCGTTTGAGGTCTGTCACGTGTGGCCACTTTTGGGTCCTATTATCGTGCAGCCTTTTTGCTGGTCTGTCATCGTGGGGTGTGGATTGTGAATTTTTATAAAATGTGAGAGTGGAACGAGCCCCGCTCTGATACCATGTAGAAACTTTATATCCATCTCAAAACCAATTGGCAATGAGTGGAGAGGTCCCAGATGTTATTAAGTGATCACCAGCAAAAAGGCTGCACGATGACCAGCAAAAAGGCTGCACGATGATAGGATACGCGGTTGCACGTGAGGGGGGATGTTAAGGAAATCAATCTCACATTGCTTGGGGGTGGAATGGGTGATCACTTAATAACATCTAGGACCTCTCCACTCATTGCCAATTGGTTTTGAGATGGATATAAAGTTTCTACACTATGGGCCTTGAGAGACTGTTAGAATTTCGCAAAGGAGGAGAGCGTTCAAAGGCTGGAAGCAGAAGTGGATGCCATGGCTGTTTTGAATCTGATGCACGACATTAACACGGTTAATCATCCTCTTGGCAACATCTCGCTTCATTGTAGGTTGCTGATGCAAGGCTTTGAAGAGGTTTCTATCAAGCATATCTATCGTGAAGCAAATCGATGTACTTGCGGATGTGTTGGCAAATGACGCGTCGATTTCGGTAGGAGAGATTTTTATGTCTACCCTTATTTCCCTAATTTTTATTTTTAATGTTTTTCACGTAGACTTGGTTGGGGTTTCAAACTCTAGAATTGTAAATGCTTAATTATGCTGTGACGCCGACAAATACTAGAGATGGGAGGTTAAGCACGGCAACATTATTGAAAAAAATATTATCGCTGCACAAAAAAAGAAACGTTATTGCTGCACAAAAAAACCAAAATCCATTATTGCTGCACAAAAAAATAAACATTATTGCTGCACAGGTTGAAGACGGAACAAATGCTAAACTTTGGGGACCCGGATCACGATTTTGCATCGAAGACGTTATCTTATTATGATATTTAACCACGGTTTTGATTCTAAGCGCAATCTATCTTTATTTTTAATCATAGTTGGTGATCACGGTTGTAAACACCAACCGTGATCGTAGCCCACACCATGATCTTATAGTATCTTTGATTGCAGTTGTTAATCATACCTTTTTCTTTTTAATGTCTCAGTTTAAAGTAGGGGTATCAAATGAGCGGGTTTGGGTTAAATTAGGTAAGTTGTAAGTGGGTTGTATTTTTAATGGGTCATTGGCACATTTAGACCCATTATTTATGAGGTCAATTACCCATATTCAACCCGACCCATTTATTTAAAATCAAGTCTGACCCGCCCATCAACCCAATTACATACTATATACTAAAATTTAAAATGACTAAAATACCAATGTATATTAAAATGACGATATTACCCCTATAAATCTAAATGATTAAAATACCCCTGTAAAATTACTATATTTTTCTTCCACAAAAATGACCAAAAAAGTATTTTGGTACATTTTTCCATTTTCTGGTTCTTTCAACTACTTGTCGACAAACAATTTTACTCTTTTTTTCTTTTTTCTTTTGTTTATCTTAGATAAAAATATAAAATGCAGATATATCAATAGTATTTTTATAAAGCACACGAAAAAAAATTCATTCTTATTTTCACTGGACAGAAACTTCAAGGATTGTGATTTTGCTCCGTTAAGTTAAAAAAAAACACGGGGGGAGATCCAAGAGTGGTCAAATATTGTATCCAGCTGAACAAAAAATACCAAGGAATTCGCAATGGTTAGCAAAATCGTGATACTCTTCAAATAACAAAGCACAGAATTCTGTCGATATTCTCTTCCTCGCAAACGATTTCGTCGAGGTCCCCTCCCCCAAAAAAAATCTAGTAACTGGACTAGTGTGTTGAGAAAATCGGTGGAAAGACCGTGTCGAAGTCCCTTCCGATCTTCTTACTTGAGTAATTCGTCTCGAGCGAGAGAAGTCGTAAAAGCATAATTTTTTTATCGAAACTAATATGTTCTGAGCATAATTTACTTGAGTGTACATATATTACCACAACCAAAGGCAACTCTCTCTCTCTCTCCTCTTTCCACGTGCTGAGCTTTTGCTTACCATCATCGACGACGATTACTGAACAAAATGCAGAATGGAGTAACACGGAACCGTTGTTTATGTAGCAGCCGGAGTTGAAGACCTACTAATGGGTTATTTTCATGACTTATTGGATCATTTTAGTTGACCGAATTAATACCCAATTAGTAAATGGGTTAGATGGGTTAGACCCATTCTGACCGAACTAATAAATGGGCTGAGTTTGGTTTGGTTTTTAGTGGATGGGTTTTGATTGATCAATGGATTTGGGTTTAATTTGCCACCAGTCCCTAGTTTAAAGTGAGACACAGACAAAAATCGTAATAGAATCTTACGACTTTTAATGACGGCCCAATCAGCCACGGTTTTAAAACCGTGATTGAGTTATAACAATCACAAGTCCTCCGTCCGGAATTCCCTGTCTGAGTCTTCTTTCCCACACTTTTCCTTGTGCCACATTACCACTCTAAACAACCTTTAACGTTCCTTTAACTTCTCCTCTGAATCTGTTCGAGCATGTACACCATATAAATAGGTAAACTACCTCATGAACAGCGCATATTTTTGGTTTAGTTATCAATTTTTTCTTTCACAACTATATCAACACTATCTATTTTACCTAACACCAATTAAAATATATATTTTTCATCCATTTAAATTTTTTAGATTCTTTATATATTAAAAAATACATGATTAAACAATTAAGTGCTCCAATTTTTAATTAAAAAAATGCCCATAAAAAATCAACTCCATCAGATATCAGTAAGTATTATTTCTAGATTCGTAGGGATGAAACTGCGTAGTTGAGTAATTTCGCCCCCACGAATCCAAAAATAATACTTTCCGATATTTGTTGGAGTTGATTTTAATTTACAAGGCTTCATAAAATATTATTTTAAAATTTATGTGTATTTTTCTGTATTTTTGTGGAATGTGTAATGTGCCTCATAAAAATGTAGTGGATGGTGTAGTGTGTATAGCATCTAAGTTGAGCCGGATTAGATTCCCTTAGGATATCCCTAGATTTTGTTAATATACTTGGATTTTTCGAGATTTTGTTGGATAATATATAGATAATATAAGATTATGTTAGATACTCATTTGCACTGGACAAACACACACAACACACGCCAAAAGAGAACTGAGGAAGAAGAGAAAAAAATAAAAATAAGGTAAATGCTACCAAGAGTCCTTGGGGCACAAGTTTGAGGCACAAGATTACGGTTTTTTAAGTATTTTAATTACATTGCTTGTACTTATTCCAAGCTGATTTACTAATAATGATATTGAAAATGTAACCACCACACAATCAAAAGAGGACAACAATAATTTGGTTGACAAAAATAACCATGACTCTTCATAACCATCTACTTTTTACTTGAGAAAAAAGAGAAGTGCTGCCATTTCCTTTTCTATTAGAGACAAATGCTCAATACGGCAGCCAACAAAACGAGGGGGGAACGGTGTTCAAAAGAAAATCGGTGTTCTCAAGTGGATTGTGCAAGGGTGTTGGGCACAATTTTACTATGTATCCGGTCAAGAAAAAAATCATCACTTGTTCACAAAAGAAGAAAGAAACCACTTTGAGCAAGATAGGATTGAATTCTATATTTTGTGTGAAGTATTAGAAATTGGAGTTTTTGTCAATTTTCATTTTTGTTATCTCACCAGAATTTTTGTACGGTTGTTATACAACTGTAATTTTTTCTTTTCACTTTTAGATGTTGAAAATTGAGACTTATGAATTTTTATTTAATTGTTTGCAGTAGTATTATCCAATTGATAATTTTTCATATTACAAAGATATTGTTCTGTTTGTCACGGTTTTTTTTTTCTTGTTTTGTTTTGAAAACAAGTTACGGCTAACTAACAAAAAGTTATTTATTCCCTTAACTGACAAAAAATTATATATTCCCCTAACTAACAAAAAATTATTTAATCCCTCCTGCTATTGTTTTTTTTTTTTTTTTGTAACGTTAATAACCGAAAACCTGAGAACAATATAAAAGGTGCATATCCCTCCCGCCATTGTTCTATTTGTGCTAAAAAATTCTCCTACCTAAATTTTTTAATAAAAAAAATGAGAGTATTATTGTCATTACAAAAAGGTATTAATTATAAATATTTATGACTATTATAGAGAATAGTGGTAGAAAATGATGTTTGTTGAGTTCCCATAAACACAACTCATCAATGTGAGTATATTAATTGCATCTAAACTATTGCCCCAGAGGCACCTATTAGCGGGACCGTAAAAATAACTCCCTCGTTCCTTTTTAAGAGCCGTCTCGTAATTCAATTTTTTTATGGAGATATCATGATTACACTCTAAAAGTTATAACTTTTCCTACTTATTCATAGAGACATCATCATTACACTTTTACTCACTAATTATTCAAAATGAAATATACTTAGGGGAAAAATAGAAAATATATCAACTGTTACCCATTAACTCTATAAAATGGACACTTATCAAAGAACAACCAAAAATAAAATATTGGACTCTAAAAAAAGGAACAGAGGGAATATAAAAGAGGACCCATTACGCCTCGCTAGATTTTATGATAAAATTCGGATGCAAATCGGTGAGTTATGAATTATCCCTGTTACATAAAATTTTCATGAAAGTTTATGTTTTTAGCTTACTAAAATATGGTTATATAACATATGAATTTCTTTTCTAGCAAATATACAACATAGAATTATGATATTGGTTACAGTTTAAGTCATGAAAAACTGGAAGTATGATATTGGTTACAAAATTGGAAATATGTTATTGGTTACAGTTTAAGTCATGAAAAACTAGAATTATAATATTGGTTACAGTTTAAGCCACGAAAAGCTAAAGTTATGAGATTAGTTATAGCTTATGCCACGAAAAGCTGGAATTATGATAGTTTAAGCCGCGAAAAGCAAAAGTTATGATGTTGGTTACAGTTTAAGCTCTAAAAATCTGGAGTTATGGTATTGGTTATATCTTAAGCCATAAAAAACTAAAGTTATGATTTTAGTTACAATTTAAGTTATTGAAAAGCTGAAATTATGATTCTTGCTTTTCTTTGATAAAAAGAATTCTAAAAATTTCACGGTAGATCATGTCTAACTCTGATAATTCATAATCTCATACAAGTAGTGGCGTATGTTGTTGAAATCTTTCCTTTTCAGGTAATCAAAATTAATAGAAGGATGAACTGATTATCAATACTATTAAGCTTATATCATGATCATGTAATTATTGAATAAGGAAAAATTAAAGAGGGTAAACAAAATCAAATTCGATGGACTTTGATAGCTGGAGCAGGGACGTGAAGCGCGAAGTTGTGAAGGCAAAGTCTGAAGGTGGACGTGATCATTGCAGCAATTGGATAGGTGGTTGCTTGACCGACCGGGTGAATTAAAATAAAGACGCGTCCCAAGCATAGGACTCTCGACCGGTGTAGCACAATATCTGGAAGTACCGGAGTCGAACCACAGAGACGGACGGACGGTACTTATTCACAAGTGTTGAATTCTAGTTTAACTTGGCTCTTAGGTAGCCACCCTTTGTTCAATGAGATTGATTTACTAACTAAATTACCAAACTGAATTGATTAAATAAGGATTTAAAAGGGAGAGTACAGCCGTGGGAATCCAGCGTCCGCAACTAGCCTAACCAATGTTCACTCGGGCCACAATTATTCACTTTGTTGATTTTAGAATAGGAAAAAGGATCCCTAACGAATGCACACCACCTGTCACCAGTTTCCGTGCGCATTCGAATTCTGGCGATGTCTGAGTTTGTTTGTTAGAAGAGTTTTCGTCTTCTAAAATTGCTTAAAAATTAAATTAATTCGAACCCGAGGTGAAAACATTAATTAAATTAGCCACGAGACGGCTTCGCTCCGCGGCTGCACTCTACAAAATTACTCACTCATGACTTTATTAAACGCAGCAATAATTTTATTCCTAGATCTAAACATGCTTCCAACAAATGAAATAGAAATAAAAACACGATACCACAGACTTACGGAAAAGCAACGGATTCAATTACCAAGGAAGAATAGGAATTTAAAGCTGAAAAACTTGAATCTGTAATAAGAACTCAGAAAAACAGCAGCCAAAAGTTAATTGAAAACGTAAGTTATGGAATGTGTTACCCTAATTTCGAGTTAAAACGGGGTTTTTATAGTAATCCCCTTTAACAAACAATTAAAATCCTAAAATAAATCGGAATCGGACCCGCAACGACCCAAAACGATGCCGTTCTATAGCATGTTAAGCCCTCGGTAGCGCTACACCAAAAAGGGTGTAGCGCTCGCGAACCCTTTAGCTGTTTTAGATCCCATTGACCGTTGCTTGGCGTTGACCCCTTTAGCTTCAAAGGTAGCGCTACACCAAAAAGGGTGTAGCGCTCGCGAGCTCTCTGTCCACTTCGTGCAACATGCTATGCCACGTCTGAGCGTTATACCACTTCCCATGTAGCGCTCACGAAGATTCTGTTCATTTCCTCGCGAATTTCACTTCAACACTTAGTCTCCACAACCTTCTCGCTCTCAAGCTCCATCACGGCCTTTCCGGATACCTTTCATTTGCGCCAAAACATCTCAATTTCCTGCAAATTAAGCACAAACACAAAATCCAACCACGTGCACGCATTAAATGGAAAATGAGAATTAAATGCACGTCTAACGCGCTAATTTCCCTACTTAGGCGCTAAAATTCATGAATTCCGCTCACCTATCAGTGGTTTTCACAGGTCCCTTACTGCGGATTCAAGCTTAAAGGCAGAACTATGGGCCTTGAGAGACAGTTAAAATTTCTCAAAGGAGGAGAGAATTCAAAGACTGGAAGTAGAAGTGGATGCCATGGCTGTTTTGAATCTGACGCACGACATTAAAACGGTTAATCATCCTCTTGGCAACATCTCGCTTGATTGTAGGTTGCTGATGCAAGGCTTTGAAGAGATTTCTATCAAGCCGACAAGCATATCTATCGGGAAGCAAATCGGTGTACATGCGGATGCGTTGGCAAATAACGTGTGCCGGTTTTGGCGGGAGATTTGTATGTCTACTCTTATTTCACTAGTTCTTGTTTTTAATGTACTTCATGCAGATTTGGTTGGGCCGGGTTTCAAACTCTAGAATTGTAAACGCTTAATTTTGCTGTGGCGACAACAAATTAATACTGGAATTAGGAGGTTAAGCACGGCAACAATATTATTGCTGCACAAAAAAAGAAACATCATTGCTGCACACAAAAAATAAAAAATTTATTGCCGCACAGGTTGAAGACGGAACAAATGCTAAACTTTAGAGACCCGGATCACGATTTTGCTTCAAAGACGTATCTTATTATGATACTAGTGATTGCCCGTGCCTACGGCACTACCCACCCTTCGATGACATTTTTGTAATATATTTTTAAGAGTGAGAATGTTTTCTTAAGAGATTTGGAGAGCACACATCAGCTCTTGGATCAAATGAGTATTGGCCATTCTTTCAATTTGTGTTTGTGTGGTCCCCACACTCTTTTATTTTATTAAGTAAATTTAACCACGGTTTTGATTCTAAGTGTAATCTACCTTTATTTTTAATCACGGTTGGTGATTACGGTTGTAAACACCAACCGTGATGATAGCCCACACCGTGATCTTATAGTGTCTTTGATTACAGTTATTAATGTGTACTGTGATCTTATTTCCTATATGACCAGACCTTTTTCTTTTTTAATGTCTCAGTTTAAAGTGAGATTTAATCATAGACAAAAATCGTAATAGAATCTGACAACTTTTAATGACGGCCCAATCAGCCACGATTTTAAAACCGTAATTGAGTTAGAACAACTATAAGTCCTCCGCCCAGAACTCCCTGTCTGAATCCGCTGTCCTACACTTTTCCTTGTACCCCGTTACCACTCTAAACACCCTTTAACTTCTCTCTAACTCCGTTAGAGCATGTACACCATAAATTGGTAAACTACCTTATGAACAGTGCATATTTTTGGTTTAGCTATCAACTTGTTCTTTCACAATTATATCAATACTATCTATTTTACCAAACACTAATTAAAATATATATTTTTCGTTTGTTTAAATTTTTTAGATTGTTTAGATTATTTATATATTAAAAAATATATGGTTAAACAATTAAGTATTTCAATTTTGAATCTGTTTGAATTGGTGTGAAAATCTTATTTTTCTGATCATTTTAACCTGATGGTCATAATTTATATTGGCCACTTGGGCTGTCAAAATCAAAGATCTTAAATAAAGAGCAGATATGTATCTAATTGTAAGAGCCCTAGGGGCCAATATTAATTATGACCCTTTAGAATCAATTAATCGAAAAAATAAGATTTTAGCGCCGATTCAAACGGATTGAAAATTGGAGTACATAATTTTTTTATACAATTTATATATTAAAAAATATAGTTAAAAATTAAGTGCTCCAATTTTTAATCCATTTGAACCGGTGCGAAAATTTTATTTTTATGATCATATTATTATAAAGGGTCATAATTAGTTTTCATCTCTAGAGCTCTCATAATTAAGTATCTGCTTTTTATTTAGGACCGATACTTAATTATGAGAGTCATATAGACAAAAATTAATTATGACCTTTTAGAATAATATGATCCGAAAAATCCCTACACAAATAAATTGAGACCTTTTATATATTAAAAAAATATGGTTAAAGGTGGGCGAGTAAAACCCTAAATAGATAAACTAAGACTTTTGTCTCCACAAATTTTCGAGCCAAAAACAAAAACATAAAAGGAAAGTTTCGAATCCGTACGTAACAACGTCAGAGGATTGAAATTAAAAGGACGTTAAAGGGTGTTTGGAATGGTAACGGGGCACAAGGAAAAATGTGGAATAGAGGACTCGGACATCGAATCCCGGACAGAAGATCCGAGTACAGACTTTAGAATGTATATCTGGTAAACTATTACTTTTATCCCAATAATATTTTCGAAAACTAATATTTTTGGGCTTTATCTTGAATATATGTACACTGCCTACCAATAGTCAACTTTGTTGCCCTAGTGACTTAATTTAAACAACATCGGGTCCAAGATATATATATTTAATTTAAACAAGATAGCCTTTTTTTTTATTGGAGTGCTTTATTATAAATATCAGTGTAATCCAATCCCTGAGAACAGTACATTTCCAAGAAATAGGAACTCCATGGAAGCTTTCTCACTAGCTATAGCATTTCTTGTCATCTTCTTCACTATTAGCTTCTTTGCTTTCAGAAATGATGCATCCAATGTTGATGCAAATCTGCCACCAGGTGGCTCTGGGTGGCCTATTGTGGGTGAAACCCTGGATTTCGTCATAAACCCCGATAAGTTCCTCAGCGACAGGATGAAGAAACACTCTCCGGACATTTTCAGGACCAATTTCCTCGGAGAGAAGTTTGTGATCATATGTGGGCCCAGCGGCCACAAATTCCTCTTCTCCAATGAGGATAAGCACTTCACCGCGTACTTGCCGAAGTCCATCCAGAAGCTCTTTTTCTCCACCCAGAAGAACTCCGATAAGGGTTTGAGCAACGACCAGATGAAGTTGCCGCCGTTCATGGCTTTTATTCAAAAGCCCGAGGCATTGGTCAAATACGTGGCAGGTAGTTCTAAACAAGCTAAGTTCTCGGGAAAGAAATCTTCGTACAGCCTGATGTGGTGCTTGACATGTTACCTTTTACATTAAATCTAAAGTCGTAGTTTCATAGATGACACTGTCAGATTTGACAGTGTAATCGTCGTATCATCATGCATGAGAATATTTTTTCTTCTTCTTTTTCTGAGTAGTTTTTCTTACTTGGCAGGTATGGATTCCATAATCCAAAAACAGTTGAAGACTCACTTAGAAGGCAAAGCTGAAGTGAAGATACACCCTTTCTCCAGATCCATAACCTTGACCCTCGCGTGTCGCTTCTTTCTGGGCATCGAAAACCCAGAACGGGTCGCGAAACTTGTCAATCAATTCAACAAGGTAACCCATGGGATGCACACTCTTCCTTTAAACATCCCCGGGACCGCGTTTTACCGTGCTTTCAAGGCCACCGGGGTGATTCGCAAGGAGCTCGCGGATGTCATAGCGGAGAAGAGAGCGCAAGTGGCTTCGGGGGCGCCTACTCAAGATATGTGTACGGCGTTGATCGTTGAAGGGATGTCAGATGAGGACATTAGTGAGAAGATAACGGGGTTTTTAGTGGCTGGATACAGTACAATTGCTAATACCATAACTTTTTTCATGAAATTTGTTGGAGAGAGACCTGATGTTTATCATAAGATCTCATCAGGTAATTAAAACCCATTTGTTTTTGAGAGAAACTTATTTACAGCTCCGCGTGATCTTAGCCGTCCGTTTTGGCTTTGGACGGTCCCGATTTAAACGAAACTTTTTCCGGAAAGAGTTAAGCTCTGCCATAAATAGTTATTTACGGCGCTAATCACGGCCGTCCTTTTGGACTGTCGGGATGCAAACGATTTGCATCCCGACAGTCCAAAAGGACGGCCGTGATTAGCGCCGTAAACAACTATTCATGGCGGAACCGTGAAAAAGATTTTCTCGTTGTTTATTTGTTAGTTTGTTTATTTTGGGATCAGCATTAAAACTCCTTTGTTTGTTTTTAACACAAGGTAGAAAAACTAGAAATAATAGGGAATCCAAGGAGTTGGCTTGATGAGTAAGGTTTCAGTTTTATGAATTTACTCTCTCTACTAGATCTCATGATTGAAACCTCGTACACACTAGCTATCAACTCTTATGGTTCAGTCCGAATGAGGCTTTGTCTCGACTATAAATTTTTAACCTGCTAATGAACTATATGTTTTTCTCGGTTCCCATGCCCTACTCGTTCACAGGCTAATGTACTTAATTATTTTTTTCGTTTTGTGAAATTTAGAGCAATTGGAGATCTCAAAGTCAAAACAACCTGAAGAACTCCTATGCTGGGATGACATGCAGAAAATGAAGTACTCCTGGGCAGTAGTGTGTGAAGCAATGAGGATGGTTCCTCCAGTTCTAGGAAATTTCAGGGAGGCCAAAACCGACTTTTCATATGCCGGTTTCACTGTTCCAAAGGGGTGGAAGGTGTGGATATAAACATGCAAAATTAAGAAATTTTAAAAAAAAATGTTGTGTTTGCTACTCTGTATTCATCATATATATGTGGCTTCATCATGTATAAGTAAGTCTGAGGCCGTGTTCCACTAAGGGTTTTTAAAAAATAAGTACTTATTTGCAATTTTCAAACTTAAAAATATTGTATTTACAAAATATTTTTTTTGATTTTTTTTTTGCACCGTTCAAAAGATTTCAACAAGATATTAGGTTATGTGGATCAATGTTAAATGCGGCTGTAAACACAGAGGAGGTGGTGGATAAAATTAAATTCAGAGTGGCTATGTGGATCAAAATTAAATTCAATATTAGGTTGTACTCTGGAGGATTTTAAAATGTTTCTGAACGGTATCCGTTTGCTAAAATTGTAATATGTTTGGCGTTTATCATTCAACTTCGTGCTGGATGATTTACGTTCCCCCCTCCCCCAGTTGAGTAGAGCATCTGTGCTCCTCAGCCTCCCCTCTCGATGTATCCTTTTGAGCTTTATAAAAAAAAAATTGCTGAGCAAAAAAAGGATTTCATCGATATCTATCAAACAATAATTTTTGTTAATTTGTCCAGTGCAGGATTTTAAATTATTAAGTGTGACACGATGATTAAAAGAAGAACTTCAGATTTTCTAAAACACCCTTCACCTCTTTGGCATTAATAAGAATGCACTTTCTCCATTGTATAATCTTGTACTATGTCTTTGCTATTTTGTTGCTGCAAAGAAAAAGGATATCAAGGAAACCTTCTGAAGAGTTGCTGAAAAAAAAAAAAAACTTGTGAAGGGTCAACTTGAAACTGGACAAATATCTTTTGGTCACACAAGTGTAAAAAGTTAAACAAATAAATTGGAACAAAGGGAGTAGATTGTAAAATTTTTCTGCTTCTAAAGTATTGCTACTTGATTACTCTTTGAAGAAAAAATAGTTGTGCACAATTTATTGCCGTCATGACTATATGTTTTGTTTTCAGGTGTTTTGGACCGTTAACACGACACAAAAAAACCCTGAGTATTTTCCGGAGCCGTGTAAATTTGACCCGTCAAGATTCATGGAAGGTGACGGTTTGCCACCGTATACATTTGTGCCATTTGGAGGAGGACCTAGAATGTGTCCTGGGAAAGAATACGCTCAGTTCGTGACCCTCGCTTTCGTCCACAACGTGGTTAAAAAGTTTAGATGGGAAGTGGTTGACCCTAATGAGAAAGTTATAGGCGACATGATGCCACTGCCGGAGAAAGGACTTCCAGTTCACCTGCATCCTCGCTACGTTTAATCGACTTTTCTCGGAATGTAATTTACTTCAAGATTGGGTATATAGTTTGGACTTTTCCAGTTCATTAAGTATTAGTTAGAACAATATCGTGCATTTGTAATGTTTTCTTTAGCTCCATGAAAGGATATCCACTTTATGTATGTATAATGTAGACCTAAAATGCAACAAGTTGAATGGCATTGGATGTTTGGAGAGAAATAAGAAAAATGAAATCTGCTAGGAAGAACATATATATATTGTTTATGCTTTATTACTCAACAGATCACTTAAATGAAATATTTCTACTATCTGCATGTTTAGTTTAATTATTATACTAGTACTGTTTAGTTTAATTATTTTCAGAAATTGAAAAAATAGTATGGGTGGGGGGCGGCTGGCTAACATTGGAATTAATTCAGTTTAGGAGAGGGAGAGGGGGAATTGAACGTGGGTTAGGATTAAAGATCGAGAAAATTGAGCAATGAGAATTGCAGAAGAAGACAGCAGGTTCATTTCGAAAAATAACTCACATAAGATTTAAAGGTAATTTGGAAAAACACTTATGGGAAGCATACTTTTTTGCAACGATCTAGTCTATTTGGATTATGCGGAATGGTACATTTTTCAGAATGCTACAGCACGATCGGAGGAGGTGGTGGATCTTATCAAGTTCAGGGTGGCCATGTGGATAAAAGCAAAATTCGATATTAAGATATACACAGTTTATGAGTTCAAAGGGTTTTTAGATGGTATTCGTATGCTCAAACTATAATTTTTAGGTGTGCATCATCCAACTTTCTGCTGGTTGATTTGGTTTCCGTTTTATTATCCTCTTCCCCTTCGTTGAGCCAAGCTTTTGTGCTCCTCAGCTTCCCCTCTCGATGTACCCTTTTGAGTTAATAAATTTTCCTTTTGCCAAGCAAAACAAAAAAAGATTTAAGAGTAAGTCATTTTCATCCAATTGATAGAAATTGTTTTACCTATAAAATGTTTTCCTCATTTTTTTATACAATAAAACACCGAAAAATAGGTAAAACATTTTACCGAAAAATATTTTACGCTCAAACAAACAGAGCCTTGATCCTTATTATTAGTTGCTTCGAGGAGTTGTATTAACTTAATTGAAGGTTTTAGATACCAATCTCGTATTGGATGATACCTACCAATTTTTTTGTGTTTCTCATACTGATACGATTTGGTACACTTTTGGACATTGCTTAAACATCAACACAATCGCGATACAAAATAGATCATCACAGATTTTCTTGTTTTGATCAGCACACATTGCAGATTCATGGCCTAGTATACAACTAATCAGATAAGAGCATTATGCAATGGAAGAAGTATATTTTGGGATCTCTCTTCCAAACAAGATCTACCCATTACAAACATTGATTTTTTGGGTCCATTCTACGTACATCGCAGTCCACAGCAAACACATGGGTGAACTGTTCAATATCAGGCTTGAAGATTTGCAAAAACTTTTGACTTTGAAGCTTCCGTAATATATTTTTGGATTTGTAAAATAAATGAGAGATTATTTCATCTTGGTTTTTTTCCTTATTGTTCTGCCTATAAATAGGCTTATAATCTGATTGTATAAGTATATATATGGAAAATAAGAGTGATCAAAGTGTACGTAAGATCGTCGTAAGAGAAAAATCCAATTTCTCAGTGTAATAATACAAATTGAGCGTTTGTGAAATACAAAGTTTGTGAGAGTTGGATTGACACTCCTCTGTTAGTCTGTTTGCATATATATAAGTGGTATCAAAGCACTAGGCTAATCCGTAAAAATTCCCTCTCACACAAAGGGAATACCTTCGGCCTTCGAGCTGCTATTTTCAACTAGAAAATTAGCTCCCTCAAAATCAAATTTCTGAGTGCAAGGTCAAGGTTCTCCTGATCGCCCAGACGCCGCCCGATAATCGGTGCCATTTTCAACGAGAATCGAAGAAATTCAGGCCACTGTTCACAGACGTAGCTTTTGTCCAAATTAAATCCAAGTGTTCAAAAATTGACCATGTTGTTACGGTATCAAAAATATTTAACAAAACGAAACAATTACTACTATTTAAACAAATAGTGGTAAGTATTCTGAATATCACTCCACAATGATTATAAGGTTATAAGGCTAAGTTATAATAATTCCAATTAATGTCTATTTAATGCAAGGAAAATATGATTGGTTGATAGTTTTCTAAAAGCGGTTAGCGGAGGATAATATGCTAATAATGCACTTTCACGTCTCACGGATATTAATACACTTTTCCAAATATTCATACACCTTTTTTGGATATCAATGCATATTTTACCTATTATCCTATATCATTTGGACGGAGGTTAAAATAATATAATTACTAAATAGTAATTAAAGCGATTAAAAACGTAGAAAAGTTAATGGAAAAAAGCTCTGGGGTTTCAAATCCACTCTTTCCCTCGTTTTCAACTATAGTTAAATTATCTAAAATTTCGAATCAACCCGGACACCGTAGGATTGCAAGTCCTAGCAACACTTCCAGAATAACAGATAGAGACCACATTCAAAAATTTGATATCATAGTTTTAATGAATGTGTGATAAAGAAATATGAGTTGAATGTTTGATCTTGCTTTGTTAACAATACTCCTACTATAATTAAAGGTTTTTTTTTTTTTTATCACGGTTCCAAAGAGAAATGTTATTATAACCAGTTATTTTAATCACGTTTTGTGTTGAACTGTGACGGAAGTTATTTTTACTTTAATCGCGTTTTGCTTGAAAGCGGAATAAAAACGTATTACTCCTTCCGTCCCTTTTAATCGCATTTTGCTTGAAAGTGGAATAAAAACAAGCAATTTTAGGAGTCAATTTTCGCCTCTATTTCACACTTTTTTCATCAACTTTTCTCTCAACTCTATACTTTTCATATCAATTTTTACCTCAATTTTTCAAAATTATCATTCACTTTACTAATTAACTTTTTAAATTGAAAACTTATTCTGGAACAATCCAAAATGAAATGGTGGTCATTTCAATAAGAATGGAGAGAGTATTGTTTTTCCACTTCATTTTATCCCTCCTCCGTGGAGACCAAGATTCAAATTCCATGAGGGGTGGGATTTGAAATTTTAGGATTCTAGATAGCCTCTGAATTCTCGTTAACTTCCCACTAATCCCTGTTAATTATAAAATATGGCAAAAAAAATTTACTTCAAATTCAAGCGAATTTTTTTCGGCTCTGCCTTCCATTTAATCCTTCCCTTTCCTCATTCCCTTTCCATTCCCCTTCTCTCTCTCTCTATCGTTCACAATAAACCCTAGCCCTAGCATTACTGTGCTACAACTCTCATTGCTCGACGCCATCCATCGGGTATGTTCCACTCTCTCTCTCCTCTCTCTCTCTCTCTCTCTCTGCCTCTCTCATGCTCCCTCCTCTGTCCCTATATCTCTCTGCATCTGTGTTTTAATAATCAAGATCTATACCAGACCCACGACCATTGCTGCTACTGCGACGTTCTCACACCGCTTGACACCATTATCTCTCTCTCTCTCACGTTCGCGGAAGTCCCCTCCATTAATTCTCTCTCTCTCTCTCCTTGTTTTCCCCCTTTCTGGTTTGTTTTCCCCCCATAAACTGTTGATTTTGGGATAACCCTACATCTTTGATTTGGGAAAGGAATGCGAATACCAAAATTGACGTCTGTCAGAGGTACATTCACTTGAATACCCTGCGTTTTTGGAATTGTATATTACATAGAATAATTAATAAATCGTTGGTAGTTTATTAGTACATGGTACATGATCTTTGAGCACTCTGTTCTCAAGGGTTTGTACTTTCTACAATATCTCCTAACGATAATTTCTGCATGGATTATCTTCGCCTAGCACGAATTGTCTTACTAGCACGATCCGTCTCAAATCAAAGTACGGATCGTCTCCATCGGCACGACACGTCTTACGTAGTACTCTATAATCCATCCAACTGGTTGTCACAAAATAATTAAAATTGTTGTATGAATGTGCATAAAATCTATGAATTCATACACAAGATTTGATGGGAAAATTTTATATTGTAAATAAATCCTTAAAGTTAAACAACCGTGATTCAAATAATGAAACCTAAATCAAAACATAAATAATGTTACTATGAATTTAAGCTTCATCTATGCCCTATCCTTAGAAGAGGGGTTTAGCCGGACATCCTTAGAAGAGAGGTTTAGGCGTTTAGCCAAACATTGGGGTCGTAGACATTGAGGGTCGGTTCTTGGCTTCAGTTCTCTGATTTCCCCTAATGGCGTGCGTGTTCGAAAACCAATTCTAAATGCTATCGAGTCATAAAAATAAGTCACGAAACCTATCTTAGCACGTGTGGATACGGGCATCGGTTGCAAGTGAAATGTCATAGAAAGTACTCTCCGGACTGAATCTACTTCAATTCTCACATTGTCATGCACTTACAAAGAAAATTTACAAAACCCAAAAGCAGTGACAACAATCTTTTGGGTCTTTTTCCTATTGATTTGCTGAAGGTGTCAGTTTTTTTGGGTTCTCCTCGAGGATCGGGTATGAACCAATGATTCAAAAACAGATTTGCTGAAATGGGTGTCTGCTCATTTCTTGGTTTTTTTCTTTTGCTTTTTCCTCTGATTGGGTATGAACCAAGGATTCAACACCACATTTTCTTTGTTTCCGAGTTCATCTCTTAAAACGGAACAGAACCGAAAATACCGCCCGAAATCGAAAAACCGATGATCAATTGGTTCGGTGTTGGTAGCTAAATATTGAGAACTGAACCGATTACTCGGTTGTCCAAATCTCCAAAAACCGAACCGACCGAACTGAATTGAAATCACCCCTAGATTATTTTGAACTCTCAAGTGTGCAGGGGGAAGATATGTAACATGAAAACAAAGTATCCCGCACATGACGACGTGAAAAGAAACGCTTTATAAAGTGGATGCACAATCTCATGAATGGAATGCCAAGTATTGGAAACTCTCTCTATCCATCAATCCACAGGCCATTGCCCCTAGGATTAAATAGGACTTTAATTCTGGTTATAATGTTAGGTAAGGGAAAACGTTTCAAGGCTAGGTAAAACATTCAAGCGTCGGAGAATGACTCACTACAATTCACATAGGGCGCGCAAACGTAACAATGGGTGCCCTCTTTCTTTTTCTTTTCAACTTCGTCACATCTCTCTTCCCTACAATCCCACATTAAGAACAAGTATTTCTCTTTTCTACAATAATTTGGTGTCTTTCTTTTTTTCCATTTAATTCTTCTTTTTTTCTTTCAATTTGTGCACTTTTTTGCTATTAGAAAGATCACCAATCAACAAAGCTCACTATAGTTCAGAATTTTGACGTATCGGCAGAGCACTTAATCTTTCCAGATTTAGTGAGGTCCTTAGGGGTTGGGAGGCATCCAATGTAAAGAAACAGTGCTTATTTTTGGGTGGGAAGGATCCCGTTTGCATTTGAAGTGGCGCCCAATTTTGTGTTTCATGAGTTAGCTCTTTTTGTCTGCAATCACGGGCTAGAGCGATCTTCCATCCACTATTTTTCAGGTACTCAAGGTTTTTCGGTTAGTTTTATTTCTCAGACCATTCCTGAAGTTCTTAATGTCTTGTCTGTTTATGCATTAGCCTACTATTTTTTTTTCTACTCGCTAAGCAATCATTAAGCTCATCATTTGTTTCCCCTGTTTTCCAGTGAATCCAGTCTTCTCTTATTTTTGGCGTAGATGATATTTAAGATGTTGGAGAGAGAGTCTAGTTTGGTCGTACATATGGCTATAAATAACCGGTTAAAGAATGGGAAATGATATTGGCACTCCAAAAATTGATGCAGGTACTCCAAAAAACGAAGAAAAGTGGCTTTAGAGTTACACTGATTTTGGAGTGCCTGCATCAATTTTTGGAGTATCAATATCATTTTCCTAAAGAATTTTTTTAAGAGTGCAAAGAAAACTATAGAGTAAATACCGGCCAAGTTTCATTTAAGTGGAAAAGAGTTGCTGTGACGTAAACTATTGAAAGGTTTTCAAGCCCGATTAAAAATAGACGAATTGCAAACATTACATAGAACTTGCGCGCAACTCGGATACACAGAACGTGCATTGTTTGTACTTGAATGCAACAATGAAGATTGTAAATGAATCCAAACTCACATTATTTGCATGGCATTTGACCCCTTGTCGATGCACAAGTTCAATGCTGGTTATTTAGATTCAAAAATACACACACATTGAGTACAGTTGGACTGTACGCATACTACATTCATGATTAGGCTTTTGGGATAGAAGAACAAACATGTTTGCGGTATTCTGCCAGTGCCCATGTGGGGAACGTATTTTTGTACTGAGCATAATGTAGCATGCAATTCCTCATAGAGACTCCAGTTAATTCCTGAGATGATACATAGCTTGAAGGTTATGAGTAGAATGGTATTATATATATCGGGGAGGTTTCAGGGACACTTAAACCCCCCCCCCCCCCCCCACCCAAAGTTTCTGATCGAATTTTGATGATCTAAGTCGCTCAATGTAATCAGAACGTGATTTTAAGGGTGCTTGCCAGAAATCAGCAAAAAAAAAAAAGACCTGGAAGGGCTTCACCCGAATAGTCTTTTATTGAACTTTATTGAACGGTTCAATAAAAAACTGCTCAAATTAAGCTCTTCCCGGTTAGTTTTTTTGCTAGTTTCTCGCGGACACCCTTAAAATCACATTCCGAACACATTGAGCGGTTCGGATCATCAAAATTTGATTGGGAACTATGAGATTAAGATTTGGAGGGTTTTTTCATAGTAGAATGGTATTATATTAATTCTCATTTTAGAACATACATTGAAAACTAGCTATTTGCCAGAAATCTTCCTAAAACTGTTTTCTAAATTATGTTGGGGAAATGAAGTTTTCAGACAATAAACCAAAACAAAAACTTCATTTCTAGTGTTTTTTAGAAAAAATTAACATTTCAGACAGTGCACCAAAACAAGAATTTTATCTTCATGAGATAACCTTATTTGAACAATAACGAACACGATGGGAAACTGCAGTTTATATTTTTAGAGACTAATAATTTTGGAAAAAGTATTACATAGAACTAGCTAGGTTGAAGTTCTTTCTGTCAGCGGTAGAAGTTGTAGGTTTTCTGCCTCCGCCATTGCCCACTATATAGTTATTGTAGTAATCTGAACCATATATGTTGTAAGACCCGTAGTGTAGTATATCCATGCTAAAATTTATTTGTGATCAAAGACATAGATTGGTATATCAAAAATAAAAATTGATTTATAAAATTAATGGACAATCGTGAGCAGTTTAACTTTTAAATTACTGATAGAATCAGACTGTCCATTCTAGCTATAAACAAAAATTCTATTTTTGATATATTCCTATCAATGTCTGATCAAGCTGATTTTTTTTTTTTTTTGCATGGATAGACTACTCTATGGGGTCTATTCCGCTGTGGAAACTGCCGACGGACAAAATTCTAACTCTAGTAATATATTGAAATGACCGAATGATGAGAATCTAATAGTTGGTCATTCTAGCTAGATGCCTAGGACAAAATAGAAGATATCATGCAAGAAGAAGAATCTTCCACAACAAAACTTACAGATATGATCAACTATCAAAATTAGGCAATCGATATTACCTGTTGCGGAAAATCACCGTCTTCCATCTGTGCATTAATTAGCAGTTTGGCTGCTTTATGCAATGGGGTGGGATCTCTATCAGCCTAGTAGT